>JAUMHH010219953.1:0-12233 GCA_032359455.1 Chlamys rubida
AAGAAGAGAAAAGATAAGATCCCAAATTTAGTCGCCTCTTACGATCATGCAATGGGGGCAGCAGGTACAATTCTTACTTTTAGAAGTGTACTGTAATAAATGAAGTAGCCGTCTTTAAATGTGTTGGCCATACATTTTGAATATTAAAATGAACATGTTCCTTGACAGTGCCGTAGTCGATAGACTGTCGACTAGTGTACACAAATCGACCATCATCAACACTGCCATGTAAAAACATGAAAACTTGACGCAAATATCCTCAAAATGCACCAAGACGGTTTTAAGTTTTCAAAAATTAAGTGTCCGGCGAGGAAGACCGCACCCACCAACAGACCCACACTTTTGGGTAGAAAGCACATGCACCCCATGCAAAAACTACTCGTCACGTGCTGCACGCGGCTCGTCCATGCTTCCTAGACTTCCTTGTAACATACAGCTAGAGTACACGACTGCTTTCTGTGTGAAACATTCAGCTTGCCTTATTCGCCTGAACATCTGATAGCTCAAATGAGCAGGTCAGTTTACCTATCAGTCAATTTTTGTTCAGGCATGTTAAAAAAGAACAGGAGAGACTGAAAAAGAGGCAAAGGGGTCCAAGTTTGGCAACTTTGTCAGAGTATAGGAGAACAGGTGAAAGGAACGGAGGAAGGGATAGGCATTCTGGCAATAGCAGGGGACTTGTTAATGAGTAAGGTGTTCATACTCACCAACCAAGAACCTGGCACGGTGCTGTGATCACCCTCTAACACACAGGCCGTCATAGTTGGGCTAGCAGTGTCCTGGTAAGAAAGTATGGTGGAAGCATACGAGAGAAAGAAGACAAAATTCCGCGAAATGTTTGACGACTGTTAGCAATAGGGATGACGAGATTGGTGCTGCCAGTTGAAGTAGGTTGTAGGAATTTGCCGGACAATCCTTGCGAAGGGCTATGAGCATTCTCACAGTTCCAGGGGTGACGTTCACCTGTTAACGATCCCTACACCCCTGGAATATGTCTTGACAAATCGAATGCACACGGTAAGCTATTTGATTAGTTTCTGGTTTTAAAAATTGACCGATCGCCTGGCTGATATGTCACCCTTTGAAAATTATCAGAGGAGCCACTCCCGACTTGTATGCCAGTAAATTTTACCGTTACGCTGCCGTGTTATTATTTTGTTGATACTTGCATCATCCGCAAAGGGTACATGCAAAGTCTTTGATTTCGTCACGACATAACGCAAAAGAGCGAAACCCAAGAAATTTCGAGGATTTGCCGTGGGAGTAATATGCGCATTGGTAGAAGTACATACAGAACATGTATACATCAACTGTTTGGTATAATATGCCACAAGGCGGAGGCACCTCAACAGCATCACACTAGCTGTGGAGGAAGCGAACAGAACTGTGGCCATCACAGAAACTGTAGTAAAGTCACTCCGTGTCAGGAATTGTAAACAGGAGTGGTGAGAGACTGGTGTCAACGCCATCCTCTAGATTCTAGGGGTTACCTCACATGCGTCCTTTGCACCCCTGGGATATATCACATCGAAAATGAAGGTACGAGGCTGGCTATTTGATTGGTTTCTGCTACAAAAATTGACCAATCGCTGGGCTGATACTTGTCCTTTGAATAATACAGAGGAGCGACATCCGACTGTAAAACTGGTCAATTTTACTGTTTTGCTGCAACGCGATTCTTTTGTTATACATCAAAGATCATTCTAGTCCTCGTGTAACATCAGCGCGAGATGGTACATACCGAGCCTTCAATTTTGTTATGACACATTCCACGGGTGTAGAGAACGGAAGTGTGGCGCACGTCTATTGTCTATCCACAAAAGTGTCGTTACATCGTCGACTTGGCAGGGTATCTTGTGTAATATACGGAACTCCATATAACGTGCCATACCGTTTTTTTATCTAAACTTATAATCAATACTCATGATTAAGGTTCAAAGTCCGTTTACTGTGACATGGTATATGACGAACGTCCAGGCTTCGTGTGAAGCCAGAGGGTCTAAATGACATGTTTCTAATCGCTAGAACTGTTATCAGTAAGCAAAGCATATTTCATCAAAATGATGACATAGTTCGAGGACTTTAAATTTAATGAGATCACAATCTCTAATTTAGGAATGCTAATGTTAGCTATGTTCGCTGGTAAAGGTGGTTATCTTATTTATCTATGATTACTTATTAGATAATTCATTGCTGTATAAGAACCTTTGTTCATTCTGAACAGGGCATTCTACAGTAAATAAATAAATAGTTAATTGAAAATCATATTTTTTACAGTAATCTTGAAAGTCGTCGAAATGCTTGCTTTGTTTACAATGACACTTCAAATGCATATGGCAATCCGAATTGTGATATACTGGCTGTCAGTTGAACCCATTCCAGGTAAACAAATTAAACATACAAAGTATATGGGTCTTGTAAATAAATGAAAAATCTTGAAAACCAGATTTCTAGACTTAAACAATCGTCATCAAAAGGTTATAAATCGCAATGCTATCGTTATACTAAATAACCAACTCTGGGGATAATAAAATAAATACCCTAAACCCAAAACTCTGTCCAAAAAGGTGCTCTCAATGAAGATATTTTTAACGCTAATTTGATAAACTTACCAGAAAGTATATATGCATACTTCATTGAAAAACGCTTTACATACATTGCGTGTTCAGAATCCCTCACAAATATTGCCTTTAAACATTGAAAAAACTTATTTTGAAGTGAAAGTCACTCCTTCCAGGAAATATTTAAAATATTAATAAGTGTTCAATAGTCTACATCAGCATCTGCCGGTTTCAAAATTAGGTCTCATTTCTCAATAATATCATTCAATCCTATGTCTCTTACCATCATTTCTTTGCATACTATGATACATTATCATGTTTGGTCTCAAATTTTAGTTTGGCCTGGTCAGGTCAGGTCTCTTTGGTTTGATCCCAAAGCTAGTCTACATCAGCATCTGCCGGTTTCAAAATTATGTCACATTTCTTAATAATATCCTTCAATCTCATGTTTCTTCCCATCCTTTTTATGCACACTATAAAATATAATCTAGTTTGGTCTCAAATTGTGGACTGGCCTGGTCAGGTCAGGTCTCTTTGGTTTGTCTCTCAAATTTTGGTCTGGTCTTGTCTTTTTGGCCTGATCTCAACAATTAAAAAGTGAACAAATTTTGGTATTTGATCTATCGGGCCAGACCAATCCAACCATACAGACAAAACTAATGGGACCAGAACAGACCAAAATTTGGAACCAAACCAATTAGACCAGGCAAGAAAAACCAAACCAGACTAGACCATGTTTTATCGATTGCCTTCTTTCTCCTTATCCACCTGCAACTTCTCACTAAAAAGGACCAATTATTTCATATTATTGACAATTTGCATGTGTTAAATTATCTCTGATGTATCGATACAACTTGGTACATATATACGTATGCTTTAATTTTTAATTTACAAAATTAAATGTAAACAAACACTGTTGAAAATTACTTTTATTACAAATGTGAAACCTGCAAATATTGATATATACTTATTACAAAAACAAAACAATTATAAAATATGTAATTTTCCAGAAAAAAATCTCCACTCATTGTTTGGTTCCCTTTAATGATATGTCAATAACGCAATAGTTGAAAGACTTGATTCTCTTTAATTAAAAATAATACATATTATGCCGGTATCATCACAGTTGGAACAAACCATTACACAATGGTTATATTTATAAATTATAATAAATCACCTTTTAGTTTCCACGTAAGAGATTGTCAAAATACATGCGTGTATTATCGTAGAATAGATAATAGAATAGATAACGTGTTTGGAAAATATTGAGAAACGTTTCAAAATATGTTTGTAATATTTTCCAATCGCAAGCTATATTTTCGATCATAATGTACAAACAAATGTTGAATCAATGTTTTATAACATATTAAAAAAGTATAGAATATGCTTTTGTGTCTACTTGAACTCATTCATCTCTGAAGACACATTTGAACTCTTCCAATTCAAAGGTTGGAATAGTTCATAATGAAGTTTCAGGGGTGAATGAGTTAAGTGTCTCGTACGTCAATGTTAATGTTTTATCTGACTTTCTTTTAAAATGTAAATATATTTTTTAAATATATGTATTAACGCGCAACACTCTAATAAAAAATATCAACGTGGCATTTTGTTTATCATATACATATGTAAACAGAAATCCTGTGTACTGTTTTTGTTTTGAGTAAATCGGTTAGTTGTTTATGATATTGACCTTCACATTTGATCATCACCTCAAAAACGATGCTTGAAATAACTTATTATTGATATTTAATAAATCACGAAAATGATACACTCAAATAGTTTTTTTCTTAAGTTTTCACTTATTTTATCGGACGTGAAAATGTATTGGGTAACTTAGAGAAACATTTTGTGGGGTGACTTAATAATTCTTTATTATATAGCTTAAATCTGCTTTTTATGACATCATTTCAGATGTTAATGCATGAAGTCATTTGTTTAAGTTTAGTTATCTTGGCGTCATCATGACGTATTCATTATGTAAGTAAAATATGCACATGAATGTACCTGACGGATGAGGATTTCGAGGGGACTTCGGTGTCGGCAGTGCTCCCTTTGGAGTGTTGTTGAACTTATTCCCCGGTGACGTAGGGTTGGTTGGGGTGATGGGTTTGAATGACCTCTCTGGGGTCCCTGGCTCTGACATTGGTGGTCGTGTTGTCTTCTCTGTGGAATAAAAACAAAGTTTTAAAAAAATAACAATACATCCGGAAATGTCTCAGGACAGCGCTTCAAAAATTGAGGAACTGAATTGAAGAAATTTGTCTTTCCTGGCTAATCATTGACCCAGTATTATGTAATTTGCTTATATTTCGCAAGACATGCTCCTTTGAGAATTTCTACTGGAATGAATCACATACAGATTATTTTGGTTATATCAATAAGTAGGTTAATATTCAAGAAACATTGATGTACATGTATTTTGGTGGAATGTACAACGAGGGTGTGAAAATGTTCAAATCATTAATAAAGGTCAATAGGCCTTAGTGAAATTTTTGTCCATTATTTGGTACCCCAAGTTATATGTTCCATCATAATTACAAACATATGTTAATTATCTATATTCTGCCTCGCCAAGTGTATCGAAATATATTTTGTCGGTTTGATTCATGTATTAATTGATGTGACCGAGATATTGGAAGTTAGATTTTGGAACAGCGTTTAAAAATCTCGATACATCGCTGACGTGCACGAATTTTTGATAATTGTAACGAGCTATCATCACTATAAGGTACCACAAGTCCAAATTTGAAAAAAAGGAACACACTGTAAGTGTGCCATTAAAGACACGGTGGTAGAAAAAATAAAAAATAAATTATAATTCTGGCAATTGGTGGTTAGGCGCTTTCCTCAATGTCCTCTTGGCAAAGAAGAAAGCCCTCCAGATTATGCGGAAGAGCCCCAAAATATAGTAACTAGAAGTGGTCAGAATGTTATAGTATTCGACGGAACCTGATAGGACTATATTAAATGATAAATGTGATATATATGATAAAGATTGCTGCAAAGCAGTAATGTTCAGTGAAGATGCCATTCATCGACACAGTAGTAGGGGACATTCGAGGAGAATGTACTCCAAAACGTTAGAAATCTTCGCTTTGAAAAAAACACTTCTTCTTAATGAACTGGTTGGTCACTGGAAAAATCAAAATCTCTTCTTAAATTAACGTGCAGCAATGAAATTTCAGGAAAATTTGTACATACATGGTTAAATCATGAATTGAAACACTATTTTAATTCTTTGATGAGTATGGTGTGGGGGACATTTTGGAAATCTTGAAATCGAAATAAACTTCTCTTAACTTATTATTGCTGAACTCGTAATTTCGTCTTAAGTCGAATCAACTATATATGATTAATTTGCAATTTCTTTGAAACTAATATTGATTGTGAAAAAGAAAATAGGAAAAGAGAGAGAAATAGAATTCCAGAAACAGAATTTTGAAGACAGTACTTTGAACCTGTACAGAACATAAATTATGTTTTTGTACATAAATGGTAATACTTGCTTATCACATCTTAAAATTAAGATCTCTTTCACACTGTAGCCAAACTATTAGAGAATGACAATGCAATGTTTTATACATGGAGTAACCTCCCCTTTCATTTTTGATTTGCTGTAGTCGGGCTGGACCACGGAACCAGATAGATCAGTTAGTAACAGCGATCATATTATGTAGGGGATTCTGGGATCGAATCTGGTCACGCTGGATTTTTCTCTCATAATACTACTGATGATATATTTTTTGTTAGTTAAATCTTTATTATTTTTCATAAAAGTCATGCATGGTGTAGGAGTCGCTTCAGAAAGTATTTATTAAAATTATTGTCATGAAGATAAAAAAATAAGTTTCTAATTCATAGTTAATGTATTTGGCAGTGATTAAGAATGATTAAGCATGAATATGTTTTTATATTTAAATGTTGGGTTAAGGATTCCTGGCTCATTGCAAGCAAACCACTGTAGTTTTTCATTTATATATTTTTATGCATAAAGAAACCTCCTATTAATTTCGATTTAGAAAAACAACTGTGATCGGGCTGGGCCAGGAAGCTTCAGAAGATCAGTGTTCTTTAAGGTTTTCACTGTGTTACGGTTACCCTTAACATGAATAATGATATGACGTCACACCACAAATATAAACGCATTGACACATTTTGGTAAAAAAAGCGTACTAAGTAACACACAAGGCATGCTTACTTACCTCAATCATTGATATCGCGAATGAAACCAACAATATCTTACATTTGTCATATATTTTACTACTAGGCACACAAAACAAAACAAAATACTTTCACCGTATTATTTCTAATAAAACCCTCCTTCTAATAAAATTTCACTTCCACTCCAAATAAATGCCCTTATGCTCAAGCCAAAAACTAAAACTTACCTTCTTCTTCACAATCTGAATTTTATTCAAACAAAAATACATTCTAATTAAGAATAATTAAGAAGGATTGATCATGCCACTCCCCTAATTATTGAAATAATCAGCTGTGTGTTTACTAAAAATAATACGGTATATTAGTAATTGAC
Source organism: Chlamys rubida (assembly GCA_032359455.1). NCBI lineage: Eukaryota > Metazoa > Mollusca > Bivalvia > Pectinida > Pectinidae > Chlamys > Chlamys rubida. The sequence goes on from JAUMHH010219953.1 coordinate 7,096, forward strand.
AGAATCACTGGTTGTGCAAAGAATAAGAAGCAAACATATAACAGATATTTTGTAAAATATTTACGATGCATAGGTACAACCAAATTTCGTTGATATCTCGGAATAAAATTAATTGTTTTTACCTGAAAAACTTTTCGCTTACATAATACGAATTTCTTTGAACAACCAAGCTTCTCTGTCCACTAAACACTTGTAAGCGTTATTTAATTTATGAAGTACAATATCTCTCATACATACCAACACCCATCCTAACTGGTAAGTCGCCCTTGAACTCTAGATCTTCTGTGAAACATAGTGTAATAATGGATGACAGTGATGAAGAATAGTTCGAAGAATAATTTGTGAGTGAAGAAAAGAAAACGTTTGTGGATACACATCCCTGTGCACAGTAACAAGCAAGCTACATAGAATACACATGGGTAACAGACAAAAAAAATGCCTTTTGCATTTAAAGATTTGTAAATCGATGTCATTAATGATTATCGATAAATATATTTACAAATTTATTTTAAAATAACGATTAAAATCAATCCTACCGAAATAGGTTAAATTAGAATTAATCAAGTTTGGCATGCATTTTATCGTAAAAAACGTGTATTCAATGTCTATGTTATAAGAAAGAATTTTTGTAACAAACAGCTATGTCATAAAACAACACTTCCATCTGTTACAAAACAACCCAGACCGTGCTATTTAAGGTTGTACGCAACCATGAATATGGCGAATAGTGAGTTCATGTGAATAATAAGAACTATAAAGAAGAATGAAAATGTGAAATTTGAAAATGAAAATGTTAAGATAAAAAGTCAAATTCTTGTAATTAAATTGTAACTAATAAGAATTAAACTTTCACATCACCCCAATACAAATATAATGTTGTTGTGCCTGAGGGCTATTGCGTCTAATTTGCGTCTATCATTTCTGGTCCAATTTTTGAAAAAGTACACACAATGAACCTTTTTCATAAGCAGTAGTCGTTATTTCGACGATGTAAAAACCCTAGTAAACAATAACACTATTCAAATGCTTTTTTCGAAAAATTAAATATTCAAATATTCAAACTATAATAGATTGCCCGCCCGACTTTTAAGAACATTGGAAAATGAAATGTTGACTATCAAATTTATAATCAATGTGTGAAAAAATAGTCAAATATACGCTATATTTAAATTGATACAATTACGTATTAATGACACAAAATGTTGTGCTTGATTCATTGTTTCGTTTTCGAAATAAAAAAAAGTTAAAAATAAATGGAATTTTATTAACTCATTCTGTACATATTGTGTACACATTCAGTGATATTAGATCAATACAGAAAATGGAATGATGGAATAGATCTCTAAAGGTACTAGTGTATCAATGTGTAAATATCGACGATACATCTATCGTCAAAGACAAAACACTTTGTGTACGTACTTAGGAAGTCTCCCAGGCCCATTGGCGAAGACTTGGAGTCACCTTTGAAGATATTTGCTGGTGCTGGTCTCAATTTCCGCTGCAGGTCGCCATTGGGTTTGACTTGACCTGAAACATGATAATAGAATTTTACATGTTACCTTCACAAGAACATACCAAACGAAAATATATATGTGACAATAGTATATCTTAATCTGTCGGTGAAAGGTCTCGAATGAATTTTTATACCAATACACACAATGTATATAGAAACAGCAATAAAAATAAGGGAATGCCGAAGTGTAAATAAAAACGTGGATAAATGAATCTGATCAAATGTAAGATTTACAAGGAAACGCTTGTACAAGAAGAGTGAGGCGAGGTGTTTCGAAGGGGAAAGCGTCTTCAGTGCTTAATTGATTTCTCAAAAGTCTTTAATGTTTTAGAGGAAACTGAGATAAATGGTAAACTGTGACATCGATTAATATATTCAAATAACCTCGCTTAAGATATTATTTAAATAACCTGTCGGCATACCAACTCTTCCACTGGGTGACTTGTCCCTCGGATGAATCTCGCCCGAAATTCCGTTGACCGTCGGCGTCGGAGGAAGCTGTTGCTGCCTCGACTGACGAGTGGCGATGATGTCATCCCGAACACTTTGCCGGGCGTCCTTAAGTCCACGATCCAGTGGTACGCTGGTTTGTCTTTGGAAGGTAGGCTTTTCGACTGGGCTTGGAACACTTGCTTGCTTCTGAAATACTGGCTTGTCAACGACAGGGTTTGGGGCACTTATTTGTTTTGGAAATACTGGTTTTTCCGTAGAAATAGATTGGCTTATCTGTCGTTGAAAGGCCGACCGATCGGAAGGTGCATACGTATTGAATTGTCGTGATAGTTTTTCTGGCTCTTCTTGTTTTGTGATTTCCTTTTCAGGAGGGCTTGGTGGGAGGTTGTTCGTTGTTGGGATTTTTTCGCGAGAGGTTACTACTCCTATTTGTTTCACAAGCTGTACAAACGACTCTTCGTTGAAGTTCTGGTAAAAACGCAGCGTCACATCCTCTTTGGTTGGGGCAGTGAAGGATAGGTTTTTCAGCTCTAGCAGTCGTTTTAAGATAGTATTTTTCAAATGCAGAAATTCTGTAGCATTTGTATAGGAGACAGCGCGAGATACGAACTCGTTGGCAGTTTGAACATTTCCAGCATATGACTTCAGATGCTGCAGCTTCTGTTGAAGGTCTCTTTTCTTTGAAATACACTGACTCTCAAGTTCTCGATGGAGCTGGCTTCTCCTGTCGTTAACAACTTGAGCAAGGTTATTGAATGTTGTATCGATTTCTTCATCGATCTCGCTTTCCTTTTCTTCAAGATCATCTAGAAGACGCTGAAGGAGGTCGATCGATTCTGTGACAGGACTTTCCTTCGTGTTAAGTTCACGAACCACACTCTCTACTACAGTCTTACTGTCCTCATACACGTCACTCAGGTTCCTAATAAGATGCCCATTTGTTTGGTTATGGTCGCAAACAGCACATAATGTGCAAACAGGCCTGTCGCATCCCCTTCGATCGCAGTAGAAGGTGTATACCTGGTCTTCGTGGCCGGGTTTATCGCAAGTGTCGCGTCTATGGAATTCGTCAAGTCCGAAGTCCTGCAAGTCGTCGACAGAAGTAATGGCGTGTTTCCTTGTTAACTGGGTCCGCTTATGAGCACTGGAGCAAACTCCACACATAAAAACGAAGCACTCTTTACAGAAAGCTTCGGCAAGGTCCTGGTCCGGGCAGTCAGTACAGGGTATTTCAGTTGGCTTTCGTTGGACTCGGAGGAAGTCGATGAAATTTCTAGAAGCACTGTCGACCGGGAAATCCGTGCTAGATTCATTACTGGATTCGTGCCGCGTATTACATTTTGGACACTCAACCTCGCGTTTGACCGTCAGATCGTCCAAACACGATGAGCAACAGGAATGTAGACAGAGAAGAACTCTTGGTATACGTTTATCATTGTCGTACTCCTTGGAGCAGACGCTACACACGACGAAATCGTCATTAACTTCCTCCATTGTTCAGAACATATGCTGCAAATACAAAAACGAAAAATGTTATAAATATCATAATTATATTCACTTGCAGTGCGAAAAGTGATATTACCTTTGAATATTTGTGTGTTACAAAGATACAATGAAGATTCCATTATTAGTGTATAATTATAACATACCACAGTGTTGGCAAAAAAAAGGACAAAAACTAATTATAATAACAGCAGACGAAAAACCAATAACATTAATTAATACGACCATCATCGCTAGCCAAGGGTTACGATCCGGTCTACCTTGTCTTAGACCGGATCGTAACCCTTGGCTAGCGAGGATGTAATGAGACATCAAAGTGAAGGAAATTCTTTACGAATTCATATAAGAACAGGAAATGAAAACAGACAATCCGAACGTATACAATATAGAGCAACATAACGAGTCAAAGTAAAATACTGGGGGTTAAGGTAAAATACTGGGGGTTAAGGTAAAATACTGGGGGTTAAGGTAATAATACGCACGCACTGTCATTTTGCTGTTAACATTTAACAAGTTCACTATTAACTTTCGTTTTTTTCGATATTGCTGGCTACGTAGCGTAACTTACCAGAAAAGACACGTGGCTTCAACTTACCGCGAAAATAGAACTGACGAGAAAATTACCCTGTATACATTATTAATTCCCATTTAGAGTTGACCCTATAGAAGTGAGGCTAACATAATTGTATCTGAAAAATATTCAGTTATGAATGAAACCCCTCACCATATTTTAATTGGTTATAATGAAAGTATGGCAAAACTGTTTAGTGAAGGTAAATTACCTATAAATCTGTAAAAGGGAATTGATGTATGATAGTGGGAGCAAAAACCATTTGACAATGTCCTAGTCGGAACAAACAGATACATTTTTTCATTTGTCATAAGAATAATCAAATTCATTCAGAGGGAAAATTACAACTGCAGCATAATTAAATATAAGAAGTAGGTTATAAGTAGATTTTTGTATTCCTTTAATATTTTTATATGGCCCTAAAATGAGATTTCATTAAATAAACTATTATACATGCTAACCTTATAATCATAAATCATTCTTAAGATATTTGAACGTTCCAATACTGTACCCTCCATGTGCCAGTGAAAGAATGTCTGTCCTTTGCAAGCTAAGCATTTAAATGTCCTGAAGGGATTAGGGGTCGTTATCAAATCTTATCGAGGGAACTCTATTCAAATCAATCAATAACTGTCGGTACGTAGGCTTTTTTAGTGCCCAAGTGATTGACATTTGTGAAACATGATATGGCACTTCAAGAAAGCCAAGGCTAATTACAGTTAAGATTGCTTTTTATCGTTAATGTGGATATATTAAATAAACATTAACAATAATTGAACAAAAAATATATGTGTCCTTCGATTTAAATAGCATTTTCTTCCTTCTACACGTGTAATAGTGAAAAGGACTATACAGACAGGACAGTAAAGGCTTAGGCAAACAAAACTAATGAACTGTAAGTGATATCATGTAAATCAGGATATTCCATCTAGGATATTGTTGGTTTTTTTCGGCTGGCGGGAGTATCGTATCTTATTGTTTCCAAATTTAGTAAGTTAAGTAATGGTTCTGCACGTACCTCGGCAGTTAACCCTTTCACCACTGTAGACCATAATGGACTCATCCATATCAATGCATGGTAGAGTCTACTAAAGTTAC
>JAUMHH010219964.1:0-26278 GCA_032359455.1 Chlamys rubida
GTTGTTATATCATTGAGTTCGCTAGGGTATATTATACTTATAAAGGCATGTTGTTATATCATTGAGTTCGCTAGGGTATATTATACTTATAAAGGCATGTTGTTATATCATTGAGTTCGCTAGGGTATATTATACTTATAAAGGCATGTTGTTATATCATTGAGTTCGCTAGGGTTTATATAATCTCATTGACCTTATGTGATACACTTTATGAAATATTGTTTATATCTAACTAAGGTATGATATATTCCTTCCAAAGAACTCCATAACAATGGATCTTAAAGTGTATATGTCCCATGTTCGATTCTGTATCATGCAGCTCTTGATAAATGAATGACCACTAATTATCATTTTGATTAACATCCCGCAGTTTGACCCTTGCCTATTATTTGCCGTTTTTCCTGACACTGACTAAACAGATGTGTACCATAAATAGTGTAACACAATCTGTTAGATAAGGAATCTATTGTTGCTAACTGAAACTCTGTTGTAATATATTGAAACTTTAATGTTTACGTTATAATAGAACATAACGATACCTAGTTTATACTGTAATACTAGCGGAAGTGGTTACAATCCGTACTAACCCTTTGTATCCAGGCAGCGATGCTCCAGTTAATGACGAGTTAGAAATCCATGGGAAAAATACTTATCCGAGTTGTCTTCACTAGAATATGCAAAGCACTATCTCAGTACATGTTCATTACATCAAACATTGTGTGGTGCTGTACTACAGTCAGAATCAGAACACATACAAATATTTACACATGGATTACTGATGTGAAAGACTTCTATGGTCACAATACACACGATGGTATCCTCTCGTACCGATTTAAACAGGGATTACAGTCAAGTACATACTAACACTTACCAAACTTCAGCATGCAATGTGTTCTCGATATAAAAACCTACCGCCGCTTTCGCCAAGGAATTAAGATTATTTTTAATCAGATCTCATGTAACAAAGTTACAGGTCTCTTAAAGGAAAGTGTGTACCAAATAATTGTGTATACATTGAACCGCCGACATTCTACTCCGTAATGAATGGCATTACAACTGTTTATCAATCATTTACGCCAACTTGATACTATTCCAAATCTTTTAAATACAGTCAATTTGGATATGTCTAAAGTCCTTTCGGTGTATTTCATTTAAACTGTTAATTTGTTTTTCTGTTCATTTGTTGAATTCAAAGCCAAATCTAAATGTTTAAACTCTGATCAAAGACAAAGAGAAAGTTATGGGTGAGTTGAACTATCTTGTAAAACATATACGATAACAGGAAACAGACAACACACAAGGACACACAATGACAACATTCAAAAACAAAGTCGATTGAAAAGACAGCATATACAAAAGACAATATGAACAAATGAAACCGGGACCTCCGGAAGACATTTCCTGCGCCACATGTGGTACACCTATGTTGTCTGGCGTCAGATCCAGGAATTGATGTAGGTTAAAAACTCTATATCTCAGACTAAGTGAACAAAGCCTTCAGTCCTGACAGTCACTGGTATACATGAATCATAGCTGGTGTAACGGGTTCGTGGTAATTTAACGACTGTCTGCTACACGTATGTTACAGACACTGATATATCATGTGACAGGTTCGTGATAATTTAACAACTGTCTACTACACGTTTGTAACAGACACTGATATATCATGGCTGGTGTGACTGGTTCGTGGTAATTTAACGACTGTGTACTACACGTATGTAACAGACACTGATATATCATGGCTGGTGTGACGGGTTCGTCCTCAGTGGTAATTCAAAGACTGTCTACTTTACGTATGTTACAGACACTGCTTATTGCATGATATATCAAACCACAACCAATGTTTATTATTGATAAGGTCAACGCTGTGTCAATTATTCTTAAAGGTCATACAGGGATGTATATTGTGTATATATACATAAGGTTTGGAATAGAACTGGACATTCAAAATATGAATATGTATTTTTTTATACTTCTTTTTCAAATTGTCATGGGTTGTTTTTCAGGATACTTGTCAAATATCAGCTAAAAGTTGGAAACTATTCATCGGTTCAGTAAATATACCGGTATCCTTACAGTTTGCTTAAGCAACAAATACACGATTGTATTTGACTGTTTAAATTAAAAGTCTTTATCATTATTTTTTATATCTGATCAAACAGCTCGTGTTTCATAATCGAATTTCTATCAAAAAGCAAGACCAACTGATTCTATTCATTTACCTGTGAGCAGAACGGAATTCCGTAAGATGATCATGTTAATGATTTGCCGAAAAGACGTGCCTCTATGCAATGAACATGTTATTGTATATTAGTATTAGAAAAAGGAACGATATCGTATACAATAAAATTTAAATTACTGTAAATATCATTATTATCTCGAAAGATAAATTTAAGCATTAATTCGTGGGGGACTGGTCGGTTAATGTAAAGACATCACAAAGACAGGAACGATGCATTGGTGATTCATGTGTTTGGTGCATGAAGATATCAAACCCATTGTCATTTGTTATGAAATCAATTTTATGTGAGGATGCCATATTTTTCCCGTGTAATTTCAACTCACAAGTACAAAATCAGAACTAAAAGGCAATACCATTAACTGAGGAGATCCCTAAAGACAACGGTAGAAACCGAGGAGACATCCTAAGCTGAGTAAACACCAGAAACTGAGGAGACATCCTAAGCTGAGCAAACACTAGAAACTGAGGAGACATCCTAAGCTGAGCAAACATTAGAAACTGAGGAGACATCCTAAGCTGAGCAAACACTAGAAACTGAGGAGACATCCTAAGCTGAGTAAACACCAGAAACTGAGGAGACATCATAAGCTGAGTAAACACCAGAAACTGAGGAGACATCCTAAGCTGAGTAAACACCAGAAACTGAGGAGACATCCTAAGCTGAGCAAACACCAGAAACTGAGGAGACAGCAAAAGACACCACCAAAAACTGAGGAGACGCTGAAACGTCATGAACTCCCACAAAAAGTTACTCAAGAATGTAGATGATGCTTATTTTTGAGTCATTAATATTTCGACAACTACTTTCGTTATGTTTATCCTTCAGACTTGGAATCAAACATAACATACCATATACTCTTATCCTTTACCATATACTTCTATCCTTTACCATATACGTACATCCTTTACCATATACTAACATCCTTTACCATATACTAACATCCTTCACCATATACTAATATCATTTACCATATACTAATATCATTTACCATATACTAACATCCTTTACCATATACTAATATCATTTACCATATACTCCTATCCTTTACCATATACCCCTATCCTTTACCATATACTCCTATCCTTTACCATATACTCATATCCTTTACCATATACTCCTATCATTTACCATATACTCCTATCATTTACCATATACTCTTATCCTTTACCATATACTCCTATCCTTTACCTTATACTCTCATCCTTTACCATATACTCATATCCTTTACCATATACTCCTATCCTTTACCATATACTCCTATCCTTTACCATATACTCCTATCCTTTACCATATACTCTTATCCTTTACCATATACTCTTATTCTTTACCATATACCCCTATCCTTCAGCTTCATACCTACGTGATACCAATGTTGATCTCCACATTAATAAACCGTATCACTCACTATTGTGACGACTTTCATTTAACTATTGTCAATTTTCTTTTCCTCAGTAGCTACATTAAAGTAACTCCTGGTTATGGAGTTTCAATGGCGACATTGCCTTGTTAAGAATTGCATGAAGTTAAAACTCTTGCCAATTCGGCTTTTCCCTACTTTTTGTAACCACTGGACAAAATAGCCACCATATCACTCTTACGAAGTACACCGAGTATACCGTTACCATTCCAGATTACGTCTTGTAAACATAGTGAGGATTCCACGGCTGAGAAACGTATACTAATTTACTCTTCAGAGTTCATTGTATTTTCTCAAAATAGTTAGTTAAATAATGAATTTGGGTGTTTTTCGCTTAATTAGCACAATTCAATTTGTCACAAGGGTGCAGAAACGTATTCTTTTCAGACATACTAAATAGAATATTATTGTCCTTATGAATAATAGTCGTATTACAAACATTCGGATAAAACATTTCACGTTTTCACTCATGCTTCGTCCTTGTGATTTAAAAAAATAAGTATTCATCGTAATCTATGAAAATCTACTGATATTTATCACGAATTATTGGTCACGTTATCGAAACTACGTGTACTGTATTGCATTTTACAGATTGTATTGCGTACCAACAATGTTCATTTCGGCCATGTTGCTTTATATAAACTGATAATCAATGACAGTTAATCAGTACTTTGATACTTTTATCTTGACATAAGTGTCAGTGTAAATGTATCCCAATCAGAGATACCACAACATTTACCTTTTCCGATTACATATTTGAAAAGAACAGGAAGTATTGAACATTTCTAATGATGTATACGTTGGCATTGACAAAGCTATCATTATTACTCAAGGGAATATATTTATTATAGATTTACAGTTGATATTCTTCATATTGTTGATAATATGTTATATTGGTGAGTGTTTTGTCTGTCATAATATACATGCTGAATTTATCAATCTCCTATATGGAGACGTTATTCATGGTTATTACAGTCTATGGAAACATTGATAAGATGTGGTGAATTTTTTTCTGCCGTTTTAGCTTTACAAAATCATTTTTTTATGTATGTTTTCCCCACAGTATTTTATATGGTATCGTCGATAGGGTTTTCTCCCCTTCTACGAAACTGCATCCTATGAAAAGACGAGTTATCTCCCATCACACAGCAAAATGTTACACAATGAACTTCAGTAGTTCTGGTGATACATTATTGTAACATCATTATCTGCGTATTGGATCAGTACTTTATACAATGTCACATGTGAACGGGATTTTCCTTGGGAAAGTTTATACCCTTTCATGGACAATTTACCGGAATAAGGAGTTGCGGGTTCAAATGGATAAATGAATATGAATCGAAAGTTCGAAATGTAATATTGCACGTGTTTAATATCCCGTTTCATGTTAGAGACTTGAAATATGCAGTTATCCATTCGGAAATAAAACCACTGTGGTAGAATATGGCGTTTCGTTTCGTGCAATCAGGCCAGTGCGTAACGTGTGATTATGCCTCCTTTATCAGGTATCGCAACAGCTGTTGTCACAGACGCTGGTGGGGCCGTGTGCATGCAATACCATGGGGGTAGGTGGCTTTATATAATGATGATAATTCTATACATACACAATAGCCTATGGAGTAAATAAAAAGTATGCAACTATTGTATAGGTTAGGGTACTACTAGTTAATACACTAGTGTATTACAAATAATATCAGTAAATGCACTAGTGTATTACAAAAAATACACTAGTAGAGTACTACAAATAATATCAGTAAATACACTAGTGTATTACAAGTACATTCACTGGTGTTCTACAAGTAATACTAGTAGTGAGCTTCTAGTAAATTCACTGTTGAACTACGAGTTAATTCACATGTGTACAACATATTAATACACAAGTGTACTTCTAGTGGATTCACTGGTGAACTACTAGTAAATGAACTAGTGTTCTACAAGTAAAATACTTAGTTTACTAAAAGTGAATACGTTAAGTATACAACAGGTTAATATTCTAATACATAAGAGTAAATATACTTGTGTAAGACAGGTTAATACAATATAGTGTTAATAATCAGCTGATATCATATTAGCCGAGTTATAAGGCCGAGGTCTGTAATTTTAGCCCGAACCAATATCACAGACCTCGGCCTAATAACTGGGCCAATATGATATAAGCTGATTTATGACACTTTTATTAATAAACAGTGAATATTTTGAATACATAAATTTAAACAATAGTTCAAGTATAAAAAAGTAAAACAATTTTATTTCATACTTTTCCACATTATCTGCAGTCTTCTGAAAAGTAAAAACATATTCCTAATTAGTAGGATTAATACAGTACAATGTAACACGTTTATCACCTGCCCTCTTGATCAGCGACTCCTCCATTACGTCCATTGTTGTTGTTTGTGTTGACACGGAACGGTACGTCAAAAAGAAACAACAGTCACGAGAGATTCCGAATGAAGTGCACGCTCGATTTGGCGCATTTTTCTATATTGGCTGAGTTGAAAGTCAGCCAATATCGGGAAAAAGTCGGCCAATTTAATAATAATAAGAGTTGTGGTAATGTTATCAATATAGGCAGAGTTTGGTTGTAATATTGCTGGGCCGGAAAAGACATACGAATGTAATATATCAGATAGCTAATTAATAATAAAAAAAATACAACAACCTTATAATTTAAACCTTTCCAGAACACCTGGTCCTATTCTCTTCGTACTTTTTCATTGGTCTCCATCTTAATCTTTCCTTTAGTCATAATTGCCCTAGGTTAACTAAGTTTTCGTTCGAATTGCAGTTTTGATGACAGGATCCTATATCCTATAGGCAAACAATATAACAGTTTATCTCTGTCAGAACCGCCATCAGGAACCACCATCCATTTAGTGGAAATAATATAATATATTTTATTATCGCGGTACATGTACACATCAACCGAGAAAATTGGAGTCGATCAATAAAATAGAAGATATATAGAAAAATGGAAAGAAATTCGGGTAGATACCGTTTCCCAATGAGTTTAATCTGTTATGCATCTGAAACAAATTCGAATATCTAGGTTGAATATGATTGTAGAGGTCAAAGTCAAGCCTTTTCTATTTGTCTAACCTCTACGACATGTATTTAGTCATATCAGCTGACAAAGCTTCTTACACCGTTATCACCGTCTGTTAATGCTTTTACGTAAACTGCCTACGTCAAGAACTCCGGGTGTTAGATAATATTGGTAATCCTACTTATAACCAATTGACAGTTTCTAGACCAATCAGAAATCTCTAAACGATTCTTTTGGCGTATCAATAAAAAAACTGATGAAGATTTCCTTGCTCTTTTTTGGGTGATTTATTACAAAACGTTAAATTTTACGATATCTTCCGTTTATTTAACTTGACATAATCAAAACTCGTAATCACCGTAATCGGCCTATTTTCTCAGCGATGAATTTTGAACAGTTCAGACGTACTTCCGGAGAGACATGCTTCTCCATGGCGATTCCAAATAACGTGTGTTGAAATGATTGCCGAACGCATATACAAATACCTGGCAGGTGCTCGTGGCTTAGGATTGATTGTCGAAAATATCACATTCTACACAATTATATGAATAAAATATTATTCATTGCCAGCTCGTCTGGAAGTTACAGAATATGTGTTACATTATTATATATTATTCATGCACATCCATTGATTTTAAAGGTTACATAAAAACAAGTCTATTATTTCTTTTTCTTTTTTAACTTGTTAAAATCATAGTCACATAATTCATGTTCTAATACAACGCTTAATTCTGTTATCAAACATGTTGTATCATCATGAATTCATAAGCAACTACATTTCATGAAATCATAGCTGTAACACAAAACCTCTCACTGTGAGGAAACAATATCCCAGCACATTGTTAGTTACGATGGTCATGCTATCTTGAAAGTTAATATATAACTTAATGATATTTCTAATTCCATCATATCTGTGATATGTCGATATATTTCATTGGTTGATAACCATGTATTATTGGAAATTGACCAAGAGCGTGCATGTATATTTCCAAGCAAATAATTAAGACCCAAGTTAAACTGACATGACATGACCAAGGCTGCGGTGTCAACCCTTTCTCTCCCTTGTTGTGTATTCCATCAGGAGACATGCTCATATATCGATAATTACTGAAACAGTTCAAGGTAATGATCACACAGCCTTGATTGTAATCCCACTTAAGACATTTATAAACGATAAACAATCATGATTCAGAAATACTCTTTTTGTCAGTCACTTGTGGTTTAAAAAAAAATATTTTGGGGTGGAAATGTCCCGTTATTTGCAATATTTGTATTGGCTGTGTGGTTACCGCTTCTTTTGAGTTACAGACTTTGACATCAATAAAGTTTTGATTGCGCAGAGTAAATAACTTCAGCCTTTAAAATATAACGGACCTCGTTCGAGTTAGACAGTGGGTTTATCCAACTATTCTACACGAGGGAAAGATGTGTCTGTCACGTACACATAAAACACTATCACCAAAGAATTATTGAACAGATGTAGTTGGAATGATGATTTCATTCAATGTGGAACCTCTCTTCATGATAAATACAACATTTTTGTTCATTTGATTCCAACTATCGGAAATTCATTATAGACATAATTTCATGTGCAGTTTTATTGATGTTGTTTCTTCCTTAAATAACAAATAATTATGAGTACTACTTGCACTTGTTATCTTTAAGTTTATTCCATTAAGGTTGCTCTGATTTGTATGAGTTGTATTTTGTTTTGAAGTATAAGGAGTTATTCATGGACACGTTTTGTTATACTGCCAAGAAAGGATCCGTTGTGCAATGGTAGCGAACAGCAACACGCCAAGACCTAGAAATCAAGAAGTCTCAGGAGGAAATCTACAACATATCAGCTTTTTGTTATACCCGTGAGTTTGACTTGAGATATCGATGATATGCTACACACATAAGAGTGTTATAAAAAGGAAAGAAAAACAAATAATGTGAGTCTGTTATCTGTTCTTTTTAATGACTGTATGTACAGACGACTCGATACACAGATGGTATTGTTGGAATCCTGAAATGATTACTGTACATAACCTCTCAGAGTATCCATCCACGTGTGTTACATAATATAGTCAGCTCGTGGAAATGTCAACGATTTTGTGTAAACTAAAATTATTATGTAGAAATGTGTTGCAGAAAGGAATGTATTTTGTTCCTCATTACAACCTCGGTATATCAGATAATAGGTGTAGATTGTGATACAACCCTCAGAATGGGTGTGCTAAAAAGATAAAGGGATATTCTTTAAAAGCGCCCAAGGACGAATTCGTGGCAAATTAGATCTGACAGGTGTCCTGGCTTGGATATAGATAAACATTGTTTTAGTGCTAGTTTGAATTAACTTATCACTTATTTAATGTTAAATAATCAGTGATCACTCAACCGTAACTGGATTAATAATATCACGGAGCTTACCCTTGTGGTCACAGACAAGCGTTTTTATATATAACGTACACAGGCTTCAATATTTTCACAGAAAAGCCATAAGTGATTTAAATGTAAAGAGTTAAAAAAAATCGTTTCGTAAGTATAAAATACATTTGGATATATTTAGAACACAATAATTTCCAAATATTCATGCAGATTCGGTAGTCATAGAATTATGGCCGTATGGAACAAGAAATGATAATAAGCCGAAGGTAAGAACACAGCATACAAGTCTAGATTGCCGACTGTGTGCATTACATTGGTCCAAGACATTGGCCAACCACACTCTTCAAGACAGACAACATATATGTCGATACTGTGAATGGATTTTGTCATTTTGAAAGACTATTTGTTATACAAACTACAACAACTGATTCAAATGAGCAGTAACTTTATTGAGACAAGTCACGGACAAGTGTCTGATGTTTTAGACATTTAAAAAAGACAATATGCATTATATACAATTGTCAATTCTGCCATATTTTAATAATAACTATCAATCTGACAATGCACATGACCCATGTATCTCATACATGCCTTACATACACATTCTTTCCAAACAGATATAAGACATATACGCCTTTTGTAAACAGATATCACACATTAACGACTTGAGAACATATTTAACAACACATAGCAATACACACATCACTAGACACATCTCATATAGCTCACACTTACAACACTCCCGGCGTCTCGTCCCTTCATCGATTTGTCAATACACATACCCCCCCATTTAGTCTCCTCACATGTCCTCGTTAGATTCCCCCATCTCGCTCTAACACGTGCACTCATAATGTCCTCACTTTCTTTTCTTGTCCCCATACACGATTCCATCCTATTGTCCTCGCAAACGTATAACGCTTTCATCCTCTTTTCCCCACACACTCTCATCATTTCTCCATCCTATTGTCCTCGCACTCTCATAACGCTTCCATTCATTTCCCTTCCCCATAGACAGGTTTCTCATTTCCCTTCCCCATAGACAGGTTTCTACAATATTCCCGGTGTGAGATAGCATTGTCTCATCCTTGGGTTTAGATGGGAATTTTTCCAGGCAAAACAATGGTATGATGTCACTTAAACATTGCATTATATACAGGACAGGGTTAACAGAGTAAGGGGAAAGGGGTCATTCAAACCTTGATGTGAGATAGGAATCTCAACACTCTGGGAACAAAAGTTCCTTAAGCTGCCAAACGGTCGACAAGCCTTGTGTTTGAAAATTGAAAAATCTCCCCGTTGAGTTGAAATTCCCCTATCTCACCCCAATGGGAGGAAAAGATGCTAAAGTCTCCATCCTGGAGTGTCCCCGCACTCTTATAATACTTCCAACCTCTCGTCCTCTCATACACTCATACTGTTACTACCCTCTTGATCCCTAACATACATACACAATGCTCCAATTCTCTCGCATAAACTC
Source organism: Chlamys rubida (assembly GCA_032359455.1). Lineage (NCBI taxonomy): Eukaryota > Metazoa > Mollusca > Bivalvia > Pectinida > Pectinidae > Chlamys > Chlamys rubida. The sequence goes on from JAUMHH010219964.1 coordinate 10,554, forward strand.
TTACTGTTCACATGCTCCCATCCACTCACATAGATGTTCATAAAGCTCCGTTTTCTTCTCTCATATTAATATTCTTGTTCATTTTGTTTGCAATAAAATATCAAAGAATACAATTATTCAAAGTATTAAAATTGTAAAAATATGGCCCATTCATTATTCTGTATCAATGATAATTGCTTTCACGAACACATTTTTGTAAATAATTTAAGTCCATTGTACTTCGACTTTTCATCATATAAAAAACCCCATCTACATTTAATATTACAGAATCAATTTTAAGTTCACCTATTTACCCCTCTAATGTATTTTGCAATATTTATTTGATCAATAAATGCGAATTGCCATGTATTTGTTATTTAACTGTTGTAACACGTATTCGCACCTTTCATCTGCTCCATTCACTCCAGTCTCAGTGGCGCTTGGCGCCAATACAAATAAACACATACATTCACATAACCTACAATATATTGAAACAATCATTATTTGCTTTTCTGAAAGACTTTAAAGATGAACCAACATTGTAATTGTGTAGACAGAACTTACTGTGTAGATATAAAGCTAACTTGTGTCAAATGTTACTGTGTATACAAAAATTACTCTGTGTATAGACTTATTGTATCGACTTGATAATTTAGACTCATTGTATATATTCTTTAATCGTATAACCTTACCACCGTGTGTTAACAACTGCGTACAGAAATTATTCTGATAATGTTTGGAGTGTAATTCATGTGTAGAATCGTTGTATCTGTTGTGTTGTAAATACCTAAAGGAAAGGTTATTTTTCTGTTATTTGTTTCATATTCTCACTAAGTCTATTATCAACAGATCGATGCGTTAAAATGCAATAATCCAACAAACATAAAATATATGCAAAAGGTCATCGCAACCGTAGGAAGGATGAGGTTAAAGATGAAACAGTATATAAATCGTATATAATAGACTTTCAGCACTTTCATATATGTCAAGCACTTGTCAAATGCATCTTTCGGGCACATTTGTGGTAGAAAATTACAGTATATACAATATATGGACGACAACCAAGGATTACATGTAGATGCAAATGCACCAGTTATTGCACAAAGAAAGCCAAATATGATATATTATGTACATAGGACCTTTAAAGAAATGAGAATTATGAATGGTCTAACAAGCATAAAATTAAAAAAAAAGATATATGCGTAACATTTCTATATATATCAACATTTTAGAGCCATGGCTCATGAAAGCACCAATCTTTGCCGACATTTTGTATCTTTGTTTCTATTTTAATAAAATGCATAACAATCGTCTATCTTTCATCATTGATACAAAATGCGTTTTGTTTCGGCATCAAACGACAACAGTTTTTACAGAACACATCATCACCAGTTGGATGTAGCATCACATTGAAAATGAGCCATGGCATTCTCATATCTCGAACAGTAACTGTGACATATTTGGATAACCTTAACCACTAGGTGGCGTGCGATTTAACAGTGTGTCACTAATATAACCAATCACATGCGCTCTATTTCGTTACTGCCACTTCCGTCAATCATTTTAGTACGTCATTATCATTCAACCTTTGGACTCTACGTGTACATGTTACAGTTCTTCATCGGTTTTATGTACAACCCAAATTACGTGTAAAATCTGGGGTTAATTTTTTCTACATTAGCATAACATCATCACCATTGTCCTCATCGGGAGAGGACATCTTTTTGCGGCAAACTGATTGATAAATTCATAGACAATGAGTCTCAGGATTAAAAATATCACAGTAGGAAGACGCCATATTTCTGTATCTATAAATGACGTCATATGTATACGTCATCAAATGAAATACTTAAAATTGTGTGTTCTCCACATCACAACATGTGTTAATAACCAATTTTATCAACACTTCATGTATCTGTAATTTTAATATATCTTTTTTTCACAGTTCCTCAAGTGATATCTATGTCTTTTTCGAATTTCAGCAACCCGATGGTTGGTTCGTATGTTCCCGCCAAATAATAAACGTCCTGTTCGTCTCCATTCCCACATTTCTTCCGTAATTCTTTCTGTCGCCTACAGAACTCCTTGAACGAAAGTACGTCACACTTGTGAGAAATTGTCTGTACGTCGTTCTCGTCTATGTGAAGGGACTGGAACAAGGCTCCCTGAAAACGCAATGAGATTATTTAAGGATACAAAAAAACAAAAACCGAAAAATTGTTCTTCTGAAAATAGAATAAAATGGATGAGAAATGTCAGTTTTTGATATGATAAAAATTAGGTTTGGTAAAAAAACAAACGTGATTTGAGGATCCAAATTGATAACAACATATATTTTTGTAAACGTGTCCAAGACAAGTTGAAGTTATTCGCTCATTTTAAACTTTAACTATTGCGTTTATCTTTTACCTTCATATCCTGGAGTTTCTTTCCTCCCCTTGTTTCCTCTGGGTGGTAGAACCATTTGACTTTGACAACCATCTGCCCACCCCATGCCTCCCACATGCTGTCAATCCGACCGATATATGGCAGGTGGGGTCTTCCAGTGGAAAGAAATACTGCGCAGTCGCCGACCTGAGAGAAGAGTTTTATACTGTCATTATGAAGGTGAAATATTTAATTGACCATTGAGATATAGTTTTTAAACTTGTGTGTGTAACTTGATAAAATATATTCCTAGTATGTGTTTCTGAAAATCAAATATAACTGTGAATAAATTCTTTCCTAGAAAATATTAATTAATCCAGTAGCATAGTAAAGACTGGTTCACTTATCTCAGTCATACATTGGCAGCCACTGAACTCTTACCAAAATATTCTCTCGACCTCGCACTATAGCTTTGTAGAATTCCTTTTTGGCCTTTCCCTTGAGGCCTGGGCGCTTTGTACACTTTCCCGACCACCGCCAGAGCTGCCTTGCGGGAAGAAAAGCTGTAATGAGGAAGTTAGAGGTAATCATTAGGACCTATGGACAATCGATAGGTCCAAAATACCAAAAGCCACGAAAACCATTGTCGGATAAAACAATAATTATCCATTGAAAACAAACCATGAACGATTTGAATAATTCGAACATTAAAATGTCCTCATTCTCCTCTCCCGACCAGGTATTATCAGGTATAATTGCTTTTAAAAGTATTTTTGAGTAAGTTAATCTGTAAGGAATTATATATTTATGTTAATATAATATATATAACTAAATGAAATATTGAAATTATATACCAATTTAATCATTTGCGTAGGTAGGGAGATGGGAAATAATCAACATTTTTATCGTGGCCTGACCGTACCTTTTGGTGAAAATGGTTTCACTTGAATATATAGTGCTGAAATTCATCATGCAAATTGAACTATAAGAACGTGATAAACAGATAATCATAGATATAATTTGAACAACATACAATCGTTTCAGGCTATTTAATCCCCCGTCGCAGTCATATATACATGCAATAGGCAAATCAGCATTAAAAGTGTATGTCAAATGCTGTTTATGATGAATGCTATGAATAAAATAGCTAAAACACTACCACTTAAGTTCTCCAGGAAACACAAAATGATATGCTGAACGATTATGATTGATATATATATATATATCAAAATTACAAAACATATCAGATGTTTATTTTTTGTTTTCGATATAAAATGATTAATTACCGTGTACTTTCGATATAAATACGACAAGATAAATATTTCAGGATATTTATGTTCGTTCATTACATCAGGAGGAGAGAGATGGTAAATGGTTATTCTTACACACTCAAGTAAAGTCTATAAGCTGTTATTGGGCATTCACGCATTCAAATCATCGCAATGAAGACGTTTGAAGCATAGTTGCGAATACAGGAAATCGCAAAAATTAAATGAGTTGCAGCAACAATTCTTAATCGCTATTACACACAGGAAACAAGAATGTACAACATCTACAAATAGGTTGTGTTGTATCGATATATCATAAAGACGGGGTCATTTACAACGGTTCCTGCTATATCGATAAACATATACACAAGGGTTCATGGTATATCGATACACATTTACACATGGGTTCATGTTATATCGATATACATCTACACAAGGGTTCCTGCTATATCGATATAAATCAACACTGGGGTTCATGCTTTATCGATATACATTTACACAGGGGTTCATGCCTTATCGATATACATCTACACTGGGGTTCATGCTATATCGATATACATCTACATAGGGATTCATGCTATATCGATATACATCCACATTTAAGGTAATGCTATGTCGATATAAATAATATACACAGAGGTTCATATAATATCGAAACATAAATCACTACAGCTTTGTTTTACATACACAGGCAGCACAGTTATACAAGCAAGTATGCAAGCATGAAGAATATAGTGTTTTCTCTACGTTTATTTTTATATATTTAAACAACCACTTTCATGCGTGTTGTTGACTTTCTGATGGATATATAACAAAGCACACTACACCATACATCTTCATAATCATCCTGTTTAAGTCGTTTATTTAATGATAGAAAAGCAATGATCGACAACATTATTTTTCCATATTTTACACTTAATGATATCTAATTATGCAGATTTTTCTGAAACATAAGATTGATCCATTGCTACTGATGACAAATATTTGGATATAATGACAAAGTATGAAACGATGCACAATTGGTCAAGGACAAGCCGATATTGTTTATGATTTTCAGGCGTCAATGTTTTCTATCAGAACTTGTAATGTAATCCAGCATTAAGCATAAGCATGAGTAAGAAGTGTGATGTCAATGTGTATTTCCTTATTGAGTATGGATACTAACAAATAGTCAACATCCCTCCTTGAATTCCAAAGCTAGAAATATGTGGGGCTGGATATTTGCATAGAATATCGCAACATCGCTAAGCAAATGAACAAAAAGCAGATTTGCATTTCGGTTTTGATTATAAAAGTCCAAAAAGAAAGGCAACTATTTGTTATAATTGTTTAAATCGAAAATATAATTTTCGATCGTACCTGCTATTTTGCTTTTACTCTCAGTGGAAAGTGATCTTTTTGTGGACTTGGGTTTGGCGTGATGTCCTGAAGTACTAGCGTCTTCACCAAAGGAATTAATATCACCATCCCACTGCTGATAATCGTTTTCACATTCCATATACAAATTGTCAATTCTACTTTCACTTTTGTTCCTATTTAGAATATGGAGGGATCCTGAAGATTTGTACTCAAATGTAGCTGCCTTTATCAAAGAGGTGACATGAAGTTTCTTACTTTTGATGCTAGAATCCTTACAATGATATCGTGTTTTACCTTGATCTGAGCTCCTCGAGCCATCATCAGAAACATCATCACCATCATCAGAAATATCCGATTCCTTAGAATCATCGGAATACTCCTTGTCCTTTTTTCGTTTCTTCCCACTTGATTTAACCTCCGATTCAGAGTCTTTGCCGGTCCCGTTCGAAGATCGATCCCTTTTCTTTTGTTTTGTATCAGACTCCTTAGCATTGCTGGATGACTTAGCTCTCTCCTTACGGAAACTTTCCATCGAGAAACCATGGTTGAATACATCGTCTCGATCTTCATCGAATCCACACACGTCGACTTCCTCCTCCTCATCTTCCTCTACTGCAGAAGCATCGCTCTGTTGACCTGCATCATCTTTCTTCGGTTTTGGAGGTCGACCGGGACCTCGTTTTGTTTTAAGGGCTGACTCTGACGACTGTGCAGAGCTTTGGGATTTTCGAGGTGTCTCCATGCTATCAGAAGTTGTGTGACGACGTCGCTTTCCTATCAGTAATAGTGGGTTAGGATCATACGCTGCAAAATAAACAGAGAACCCCTAATTATACATTCACATATATATCATGTAATACATGACACTACTGTTTTCCTCCGCCTCCAAGTTTATAACATTACCATTTTAAAATATACAACACCTGCTCGCTGTATAAGATAAACTAATAACGCCATGCATGAGTTCAAAACAATTTGAGGAGTGAAATAAGGTGTATTATCAAAATACGATTGTTCTCGCCGGCATGTATTTTTTCTTCTAAACAATTTAATTTTTAATTGTCTACTCGGTCTATATAACTTCACTAGTAGAAATGTATTACGGTTATATCATCGTTATGTGTTTCCAATATAATTCGTTGCGTAATGAGGTAAATATCTTTATTTACATCGATATCTATACAAACCTCGTGACATACAGAATAACCAATAAAATGTATACTTACAAACGTGAGGGAAGTCCTTTGGTAGCATTCTGATATGATCCAATGGAATACGGCCAGAGTCTCCGTCATCAAACTCCACATTAATGGAACCGGTATCGCCATGAGGGTTTGGGCTCGCTACAATGCATAACGAATACTGTAAACAGACTTATTTTCGCGGAAAGGTGAATCCACGATTTCATGCTACAACGATTAAGTTTCACTTCAGACTGGACAATCCAAAATCAACAAATTCAGCTCTAAGGGAATAAGTTTTTCTCTACGTAGCGCAAAAAAAAGAAAACTTTGGCAGCAATTTAAATGTAAACAAGAAGGAAACATTTCGGAAAATAATTAGCATGTATCGATGGTACCTTTTGCCACTGTGCCCGGATAGAGACAGCTAAACTGTTGGCTCCAGTAGGCACACACACGAGTCCCTTCGAGGAGGCAGCGAGTTGTGCTAGGTTTCACGTCCACAATCTGGTGGAATCAAAGGAGATTTAATGAAAGTCCTCAACAAGAAATGCTTATATAATCATAAGACTAAACGTAAAGAGAAGTCTATAATAGATTAAAATAAGGGCTTTAGAACTACCTCGTATTTAATTTGTTTCTCTTTAATCACGGTTAATACTGAGAGCATGTCCTGATAATACAACAGGATGTAGTAAATTGAAGCCTCTTATGTGCATTTTTGGCCAATATTGCGAATCTGACAAAAATGATAACAAACCGATACTCGGAACAGATTATGGAGTAATAAATTAAATGTGATATATGAAAGTTGATAAGAAAGACTATAATTTATACTTAAAAAATCAAGTTTGCCTGGCGTTTAAATGCAAATACCCACCACCTCCTTTAGGATCTCCTCCTGAGAGTAGATGTGAGGACGGTTGCCTCTCTCGTTGTCGATAAGAACTCCGTATACGTCAGGAGGACGAATCCCCTGGACGGCCCCCTCATAAAACAGGCCGTCTTTAAACACCAGTACCCTCAGATTGTCTGCTAATTCGTCCTTACTGATTGCGCAGGAACGGGGTTCTGTAAACAAGGGAGGAGGTAAGCAACATTAAGCAAAATTGCATCTTATATATTAGAAACAATCAAATAACATGCATTTACATTATCAGTTAAAATATACACGAAAGTGTAATCAAAGATGATTTATCAAACGCACGCGTGGACTGTCAAACAGTTTTTGATAAAAAAGAAAATCATTTATTTCATATCAATAGTAAACAGATCTTCACCATGGTTTGTCTAGATACATAGTGATCTTTGCTCAATAGTAAACAGATCTTCACCATGGTTTGTCTAGATACATAGTGATCTTTGCTCAATAGTAAATAGATCTTCACCATGGTTTGTCTAGATACATAGTGATCTTTGCTCAATAGTAAACAGATCTTTACCATGGTTTGTCTAGATACATAATGATCTTTGCACATATAACATGCTTCTTCATATGCATGTAGTCCTGTTGTTTCACGTACCTGGGATAGAAGGCATCTCGCGCAGCACGCTGAGCGGGATGTTGTCGCTGCCACTACTATCCGAGTCGTAGCCACTCACTATTGGTTCCGACTTTGAACGTTCCTTCTTTCGTTTTGGCTTCTGTCATATCAAACAAATGTAATACTAGTTACCATTTGCATAGCATATTAGTGTAGCTAATGATCGATTTCTAATTGTGCTGAAGCAAGTACTAAAATCATTGTATCAACTTACATAAGTATTTAACATATTTTCAGTTTTTTTCAATTGTTGGTATAATTAACACTTGTTTCTCCTTCTGTAAATATATTGTGTAGAAAGAGTCGGTTTACTAGGCATGTGAACAATCTCCTATGCAAGTTGTGTTTTAAAATAATGAATACGTTCTTTTAACATTGAAACTCCAACCAACTGTTGTTTAAACGTTTATAGTTTGAACATTTCAACATTTCACGTTTCAATAAACTTTCTAGAAATATAGCATACCTACATGTATTTAAACGTGAAATGTTGAAATGTATCTGCAACTTTTGTGTTGTTTCGTACCGGTAACTTTACCTAAACGTACGCAGTACTCACTTGTTTGGTATCCTTCGCCTTGCTCTTGTTATGGAATGCTTTGTTGTACTTGTTTTTGACCTTCTGAGTAAGCTCCTTGATATTTTTGGCTTTCTGAAGTTTTGCTTTTTCACTTTTAGATTTGGCGGGAGAAGGTGCTGTCGTAGGCGGTGATTTTTTAGCTGGTGGTGTGACTGCTGCTTGTGGTTTAGGAGTGTTCGCTGAGACATTCATGGTATTAGGTGAAGGTTGTGGACTCGGTTCACTCAGGAAAATCCGCTCGCTCCGCCGAATAAACCATTCCTGGTCTAAATACAATGGCTCCATTGGAGTGGAAGTTTCAACCTGCAAAATCAACGTATCACGCGTTTGACTCTTATTCCAGATTTGAGTAAATGACCAAACTTATTTTACCACTGTTTAAGTTTCCAAAAATTGCTGATTGTTCGTGAAAGGTAGACCTGCTAAAGACAGATATAATATATGTAATATAGTGTATGGCTTAATCTGAGTGAATTCCTACCTTTGCCTTCTGTTCCTGCGCAGACGTGTTGGAATGTGCTTTCACAACGTCCTCAAATGAATGGAAGTGGTAGAAGAAATTTTTGGAGTTCCTTGCAACAATGGTTTCTGGAAAGAAACAGGATCGCAAAATTAATAAATGATTAATTATAGAGCTAAAATATCAGTAGCCTTTATTTGAAACAAAAATATTTAGATTACCGTAAATACTGACCTGTAACACCAGGCGTAGTGTTAGGATTACATTTTCGAGGTCGCCCCGGTTTCCGCTTCTTATTTACAGACGAGGAACTTTCAGGTGTGGAATCCGATTCAGATTCTAAAGTAATGAATGCATGTTTGTTAATTGAAACAAACATTAGGATGTAAAGAAGCAAGACGTATGCCTTATACAAAGAAAAGAACATTTATCTTATTTTTTATCGATTGCAGAAATAAGACAGTGAAGCATTTACAATTAATCTTTATCATTCAAATTTCCTGAATAAGAATTTATTGTGCTTGCTAGTAACTGTGTTAGTTAATCACAAATTACATAACGATGTCATAATTCTATAAGCATGCTATAGTTCCAACAGAATAATAACAACCCAATCAATTCCATGTGGTTAAGTAAAAGATTAATGAATTTTGAAAATATAGACATTATTAATATGAGTTAGTGACAGGGAAAGACAGCTAGTGACGACAGAGGTTGATATGCTACCTCGTTTTACGGCAGGCGTGGTAGTATTTGTACTGGGACAAGCAGTGTTAACTTCTTTACTATCTGATGCAGGCATTTCATTCTGAGGGATGTCAGCGGAGACAGCAATAACATCCGGCTTGAATGACGTACTACACACACCTTCCTCTCGCTTCTTTTTATGTTTTTTGGCGGGAATGTGCTCGGCTACAGCGCAACTTGCGTATTTTGCAAGCATACCCAGTCCACTGTCGTCTGCTACACTAGCCAACATACCAAGTCCGCAGTCTTCTTGCCCATGTATTTTGTCCTCTGTATTTAAAAAAATGCATAAATAGTTACACAATGATGTATCATTTGGGTTTCAAAATTGTTTTGATTAAAAGCATCAATTCGAATATTTTTTTAAACCCCCCTGGATGGTTAAATAATAACTAGATATACATTTTGTATATAATACATTTAGACATTTAAATTATGAAGGATGTGTTTTATCCTTTTCTAAAATATCACTAACACAATACCTTGTAACACTTCATCTTAACAATACCGATTGACTATTATATAAGTGAAACCTTTGTCATTCGTTTGTGTATTATACAAATACGGCAAAACTCACGTTCAGGTGGTTGAAGGGATTTCTTTGGTTTCGTCTGTTTTGCCAGTAGCCCACTTGAGAAATTCTCGGATTTTATTTCTGAAATGGTGAATCATATATACTCAATACTTTATAAATATTACTTGGATAGTCATGTTAATAATTTCATAAATTTCATAATTCATTAACATTCGAATGAAGATTTTGTTTAAAAGCAAATATTTATTAGACACTAGTATTTATGTCATTGAGATGCGTCTACTACATTAGACAACGGGCTTGTCATACTACAATTATAACTAAACCAACTTACTAGGGGTAGCAAAGCTTTCTTTATTTGAAGAAACACTCTTTTTATCAGGGGGCGTAGAAGGTTTCAGGTTACCTGAAAAAACCGTAAGAAATGTAAACATACAGTAAATAATACGTAAGGGAATCTGTATAATTATTAATTTAAATTAACAATATTATATATTTTAATCTGGTAGGGGATGTGAATGTGTCAGTCGTTCATGTTAATCGGTTCTCAGAGAGTCCAAACAACAAAACATAACACTGTCAACCTGTTCTCAGATAGTCCGGACAACAGGACATAACACTGTCAACCTGTTCTCAGATAGTCCGGACAACAGGACATAACACTGTCAAACTGTTCTCAGATAGTCCGGACAACAAAACATAACACTGTAAATATTACTTGGATAGTCATGTTAATAATTTCATAAATAAACATGCATTTTATTCGTAACATTAACATTGGAATGAAGATTTTGTTTAAAAGCAAATAGTTATTAGACAAACTAGTATTTATGTCATTGAGATGCGTCTACTACATTAGACAACGGACAACAAAATATACCAATGTAAACATGTTTTCAAATATATCGGAGAACACGACATCATGATTATAAATTGTTTCCGGATACTCCAGACAACGAGACATTCTATTCGGTGATTGGTTATAAAAACATGTGCATCCTTAGAAATACTTTATTTAAGTAGTACATTAGTAATATATATTCATTACAAGTACTACCCCTCGTGTTATCAGTCAGGTTAATGATTCACCCGGTTCATGAACTCTAAGATCAGTATTTTTTTCTGAAACATTGTCACAAATTGATGAGAGCCTTGTGTCGGCATATTCTACGCACCTTTGCTGATGACGGAAGTCTTAGGCTGCGACTCTGGTTTTTTGGCTATAGGCTTTTTTTCGTTCATTTTTATAGAGTCACCTATGTAAAATAAATAATTTATGACTAGCCGTTAATAGTTGTTTTCACGTATGTGAATATTATTGTGTTCCATTCGTAATAAGCAGTATTACATTTAGTATAAGCGGTATAACATTTAACATAAACTGTGTGATATTTGTAATAAAATTGTATAACACTTTTCTTTAAGCTGTATAAAATTCCAAATAAAACCGTGTAACATTTCAAATTAAAAATATATATAAAGTATTGAATAATGCACACGGTATACTAAAGGAAAATGCAATGACACTTGAAGTAACGATACATTATAATTGCATTCAGAAAGTAACATTTATATCAATATGATACTTAGACATTGTAATGATATATGACATTTATATGCAGACTTACAAGATTTGCCTCCTCCTGGTAGACTGGATGTGATGCCCTTCCGTTTCACTGTAAACCCTGACTGGGTTTTGAACAAAGCTGCCATGGCGTTTGCTTTCAGTTTCTTGCTGAGTGGCATCTGGAGAAGTAAAGAGCAGTGTATTACCATATCATTTACCTGTATATCTGTTTCTGTAGTAGATATAAGTGTATAAATGTAGTGGGGATCCCTTAATATAGCGGTCACATCACCACTCTTAACCTTATACTTTCTTCCTTTCTCCGAATGAAGGAAATACAAACTTATCGTCCTTAATGCAGCTCTTCGCAGACAATATCCGTCCATCAATCGTCCAACTTACCCCAAATCCTCCTCCAGTCTTTCTAAACACCCTGTCAACCAGTTCCTCGGCCTGCTTCTTTTTCTTGACCACGGGTTCCTTGGTCTTTGTCTGATTAGATTTCGGTCTAGTGATATAAACAAAGAGCACGGTCACAGCATTTAAATTGCTATTGTTTTCCTTCAAAATGGTCTATTACTTTGTGTGTGACTTACATTGTTTTAAATAATAGTGTTTACTAGTATACTATATATTTAATAGTTGACTTTTATAATATCCGTCGATAAAAGAATACTCCTATCATTGTGCGCATACGTACTGCGCAGGTTCCTGTTTCTGTGCGTCAGGCACTGTTTGATGTTTTCGTTTCCTTGGTCGACCTGGTCCTCGTTTAGAAAGAGCATCACTGTAAACGTCACAACATAACTATATTAATCGCCTATATCCGTATTGAAATATATACATTTGTATACATACGTCACCTTAAAAGGACGTTAATCTGGATTTGAAAACGTCTAGCATTAAAATGCAAATATATTTGCTTTATGTTTTGTCACCAACATGTGCTTTTATTTAAATGCTAAGATTAAAATTGCAAAGTGTCAAATTTGTGCATTCGGAAACGTCTTGAAATAAATGACAATACGTTTGTAGTTCTGTCTGAAAGCTTTGGTGCAAAACAAAATGCAGTAAGCGTCATCCAGTTGCAAGTCTGAGGTAAAATTGGTACAAACTGAAGAGTGTGCTAACGTTCTCATCCTCACAATACAAGCGTTTCATCCCAGAGAGGATTCGTCCATAAAGCCTACATCGGCGATTAGGGGGGGAATTGGAGGGGAGATGAAAGTGTCGCACTACTAAGAGTTATGATGGTCTGGCTCTAGATCACACACCCACCCATCAACATTACTTCCATCCTACATTAGATGTCTCATATTTTCACGAAACATTAATTTTTATCAATTGCCAACCATCACATAATTAATTCAATGGTGATGTTTTGATATTTTGTTCAAATACACTGTATATTAGAGTAGAATATAAAATGCTCGAGACAAGGATACTACGACATCGGGGATTACTCATAGTCGCTACCTACTCATACGATGCGCAATTACACCGTCAACCAAATCATTAGCCTTTTAGAACACGACTAACGATCCGTCCTCAGCAAAAACAATTGTGAAGCTTTGGTTAGCGCTGCATAATAAGAAGCGTTAATATGTCAGTCCGAACACATAAGCTTCTGTATACAGCATATCTCGTTAGTCCGAACACATAGGCTTCTGTATACAGCATATCTCGTTAGTCCGAACACATAGGCTTCTCTATACAGCAGATATCGTTAGTCCGAACACATAGGCTTCTGTATACATCAGATATCGTTAGTCCGAACAAATAGGCTTCTGTATACATGAGATCTCGTTAGTCCGAACACATAGGCTTTTGTTAACAGCAGATCTCGTTAGTCCGAACACATAGGCTTCTGTATACAGCAGAACTCGTTAGTCCGAACACATAGACATCTGTATACAGCAGATCTCGTTAGTCCGAACACATAGGCTTTTGTTTACAGGAGATCTCGTTAATCCGAACGCATAGGCTACTGTATACAGCAGATCTCGTTAGTCCGAACACATAGGCTTTTGTTTACAGGAGATCTCGTTAATCCGAACATATAGGCTACTGTATACAGCAGAACTCGTTAGTCCGAACACATAGGCTTCTGTATACAGCAGAACTCCAAAACCTTGTTAAACCGAACAACTAGGCTTATGTATACTGTCAAATAAGTTTGTCTGAACCATCATTCTTCTTACTGTATACCGTCTTACTATACTATATATAGTTCTAACAACTAGGCTACTGCAAACAGCAGAACGTGTTAGTCTGAGAAAATAGGCTTCTGTATACAGCAGATCTCGTTAGTCCGAACATTTATGCTTCTGTATGCAGCAGAATTCGTTACTCCGAACAAATAAGGTTCTGTACACTCGTCAGTGCAAACATATAGGTTTCTGCATTATTTTTTTTCTATTTTCACACACTTCAAAAACCCCACTATTCTGCCTTTTAGTAAATTGACAATACCGAGGAGCAGTTTTAAACAGTGTGTACTCAACTAAAATATCACTTATTTTTTCTTTTTTCATTTTTTAGCTATTTAACAAATTATTATTCTTCGTGTGTTTATATTAACTACATTATTCTTACTCTTATTTGTTTTTAATTTATTTTCGTGTGAATTGAACAATACTTACTCTTTTTCCCTTTTAGGGTGAAGTCGTGCTAGCTGCCGTTGTTTTTCTTTATACAGTCGCTGGAGTTCAGCCAATCGAATGCGCATGTCCAGTTCGATGGCATTGATTTCCTCTTCCCCTATGTCAAGAAAAGCAGTAAGGTCTGTTTCCTTGAGTTGTAATGCGAATGGACACAACGACAGAGAAAGACCGAAAAAGTACACATCGAAATTCTGATAAAGATTATTACAACATTTACACAACAACTTCTCTATTGAACATTTTACAGCTGAACTTCACTATCAACAAGAATGTCTACTTATTATACAGTTGCTAAAACGCACGTGAAATAAATATCATGAAACTGCGGTAACAGTAGTCAAATGCCTGAGCTTAATTATGCTTTTCTTTTTACTTTGTCGAAATATATAGGGTTTAGCAGTCGAATCAAATTTTTCATCCTAAAATAGAAAAATAGTCGGGTAAGTATTGCATCTTCATCTTTGTTTTCCATAAACTTATTTGAATGATTTTAACTGTCGAATTTATTGTTGAATGGTTTATTTCAATGGTTCCAACTTGCATTTGTATCTAGAATTTTTTATATTATTATGCTTTTGTTAAATGTTACTGAAGGCAATAATAATGAATTTGTTGTTTGCTTTTATGCTCTGTTCTCATTTACTACGACGTTGAAAAATTCAGTTAAGGACGAATGTCAGAATTTGTAGAATGTTTGAAACAGACCAAATGAATACTGGATTATATTTAGGATCACGTTTGTGTTTATTTAATGAAATTACTTAGAATGAAATAACGTTTGTTTGTGTAGTGCTAACGTCAGTATAACAAAGCATTCCAACTTGATCGTTTCACTTACAAAATAAATGAAACATTGGATATATAGTAAGCGAACCAGCAGTATGAAATTTAAATTATTTATATGTATCTCTAGGAATTTGTTATCTAAATTTATCTCTAGAACTATACGATCGAGTAAAGCTTTAAAACGTTGTTAGATAAATGTATCTGCAGAATTTTGTAATTAATGTGTATCTAAATAATTTTTTCTATTTGAATGTATCTCTTGTAATTTTACATATACGTTTCTCTATTCTTTTGTTATTCCTATGTACCCCTAGTATTTACTATTTAGATGTGTCTCTAGGGTTTTTGGTATTTACATGTACCCCTAGTATTTACTATATAGATGTGTCTCTAGGAATTTGTTATTTAAATATACCCCTTGTATTCACTATCTAGATGTATCTCTAGGGTTTATGGTATTTACATGTATATTCAGGGTTTTACAGTTTACATGTATCTCTAGGGTTTTTGGTATTTACATGTATATTCAGGGTTTTACAGTTTACATGTATCTCTGGGGTTTTTGGTATTTACAAGTATCTCTAGGGTTTTAGGTATTTACATGTATCTCTGGGGTTTTAGGTATTTACATGTATCTCTGGGGTTTTAGGTATTTACATGTATCTCTGGGGTTTTAGGTATTTACATGT
>JAUMHH010219964.1:26378-48292 GCA_032359455.1 Chlamys rubida
ATCACTAGGGATTTTGGTATTTACATGTACCCCTAGTATTTACTGTTTACAAGGATCTCTAATGTTTTGTTATGTAGATGTATTCTAGGTATTAATAGTATTTTTCTATTCTCCTGCATTTTGATATCTAGATTTATCCTTTGTATTTGGTTGGTTGTATTCCTAGCATTTTGTTATCATGATGTTTCTTCTTGTTTAGATGTATCTGCAGTGTTTTGTTTTTTAAATGTGTCCGAAGGATATTGGTTTTAAGATATGTGTTAAAAATTTAGATTTTCAGAAGTGTTTCGAGAAAGTTGTTACATGTATGTATTTGTAGATATTCTTCTTCTATCTGGATTTTAGATTTATCTCCAGTGTTTCGTTTATCAGATGTATCTGTAGTATTTTGTTATTTAAAAGTATCTCTAGTATTTTAATAGTTTATATTTTCACAGGAGCCATGTCCAAAAGGAATCTTGATGATAAACGAAATTCGCCCATAAGTTCCGAAGTGTACCACAATGTTGGTAAACGTACATCTAGTCAGTCATAAAAACCATACAAATATCACTACACATTATCACAATTAAATCATCGAAAATTCAAACATATTTCAGCAGTATTTCTAAATATCAGTTTCAGTGTTTTAACAATTGGGAGAGACCAAAATTTAGGTAGCTTGGTGTGAGGATACTAAAAATTCCTTATATTTAGGAATAATTGAGAAATTAGATTACAGTGACGTCTACATACGAAACACAATGGACATAAACCTATTAACCTTATCTGAACAGGATACTTAATAACTTCAAAGACCATAGTGTAGAGTGGTTGTTCTAAATCGATTCTCGCTCTTAACTACATACATTGACCTATATTTTCCCTGATTTCTACAAAAACAATGTAACTACTTTGCTAAGGAACACCTGTTATCTTCACTTGGTTTTTTTTTATCTATGATAGGGTTGTAGTACCTGAACAGAAGCTGAAACTGTAATTAACGTTTGCCTGTTCACGCCATTACAACGTATACCACAAAACCGCCATTTTTGATATAATACATTAATTACCCCGATTGCATTAACCTAATAAGTTAAGATGTGTAGTCTTTTGCCAGCGAAAAGTTCTCCAATAACTTGTGTTTCCGCGATCTATCACGTCAGTTAAATCGAACTATTTTGGTTTGCTTTTGATGTTTATCAGGTTAAATTCCAGCTATCGTGGTAACTGATAGAGCAGGGTGTGTGTGTGTGTGGGACCCAATCAATAAGAAGCAGTTCTGTACTGTAGCTATAGGGCAGTAGGCCGTCCCGCTATCGCAGACATTTTTACAGGCCTGACAACCTCCCCTGGACAAAAATGTTATAGCTTCACTGAAATTTCCCCGTTTCATTTCCAAACTTCCTTCTTTATGTTTTATGCAGCTTACATTATTTTGATATAATATGTCTAACAAAAGAATTATGTCAAGTTTTTCATATGATTACCTTGTGGAATTTTGAGTCCTGTTGAAGTATAGTAACTTGCTTGTTCTGTTTTTTGGTCGCTTTTAGCAGGTATCGACCGCGTCCGACTGAGCGGCCTCTTCCTTGACTGTTTTGGTGTTTCCGAATTACTTCGTTGAACACTTGGTTTTGGTTTCTCCTGTGTTGATACCTTCTTTTCAACCTTTTCTGTCTCCTTGGCAACCTTTTTATCAATGGTCTCCTCTGTGTCTTTAGATATCTTAGAAGCATCAGGTATTTTTGTCGTTTTTGGCCCCGATGTCTCCTTTGTCACTTTATTGTCTTCAGGGGCCCGGGGAGATACCTCGATACCTTCACTAGGGGGAGCAACTGGCGTCTCCAAAGTCACACACTTTGCTCGTATTTCTGCGAGCGTGCTGAGAAGTTCTAATCCGTCAGCTGCCTGGAGAATCTGGGGGTCTAGGAATGGATTATAATCACTATGACTCGGATTAGTTTCGTTCTGTTTCACACAAATTACATCACCGGGAGGTTCCTTAGTTTCAGAACGTTCACTAACACTTTTAATATCCTCGTCAATAGCCACTGGCGTCACTGACGTCACTGGTGTAACAACACGTTTTGTGTCAAGTTTACACTCGGGAGTTCCATCCTTCCACAGATATTGCTCCTTTTCTGATTTACTATGATATTCACTTTCTAATGGTTGGATGGGCGTGTCACATGACTCTGTCTTGGACTCGTCAACAGCATTTGACACAGATTTGTCTTTGGTTATTGAACAGGTGACAGACGTCACCAGTCCTGTAGAAGATGACGCGTTTGTCGTACACGTCTGTACTGACGCAATACTTTGGGAAACATTTGTGATGTTCATTACAATGTCACACATAGATTGTGTTGTAGATGGCGCTGCATCTATCACTTCCTGTGAAGTATCGTCAATCTCACTTGCAGGAACCATGGGCGAAGTCCCTCGTGATTGCACCGTTGACGTTTCTGTTTTAACAGCGTCCTGTATGGGTATAGTAGGGACCAGTGAAGGGCTATAGACTAGTGGTAAGGCGGGGTACTGGTAAGACAGGGACTGTCCATTGTGTAGAGTAAGGTCTGCAAAGACAAACATATCATGGTACATAAAGAAATGAAAATGTTTGTAATAAGAAGGTAATTTTTTAAAAATAATATCATAACATGAAAGTCCAAATTTCACAACCAAACAGTAGTTTACTAGTTATCTCTCAGTTAGTTAAGGTATATAGATGATGGCACAAAACAGTCATATGGTCTCGAAAAATTAAATGAAATATTTGGTATTTCTTTTTTCATTTCATTAGTGTTTAATACATTACTATGGAATAGTGACCAAAATCTGACAATGGTTCACTGGTCACGGTACCTTGAATTGGTGGGTGAGGAGCCACTGCTGCTGGTTTGCCGGTGAGATCGGCGTCTGTGGACGGACAGGGAGCTTTGCTGGAACTATGGATTTCTTTTGAAGTCGTATTTTCGAATGATTTTGAGTGGTCAATGATGGAAGCCTGACCTGATGACGGTGCACATGTTTCTGTCGACCCAGTTTCTGGACGTGACTGATACTGCAAAAACATACAGCAATCACATAAACGACACGAAGTCAAGATGTGGAGTTTCACTAGCGTGATTTATACACCCAATGACAGAAAGAAAATTGGAAAAGCATTTGATATGTTGCGGACGAAATACTCCCACCTTCCGCATTATAAGTATTTCCATATAACGTTTTATTTTTTTCATTATTTTTAACGTGAATTTATCGTAAAATGGGACAGGATGACACAATCGATCAGCAAGGGGCGTCTTTGCCAACCCTATCCTATGTGTTTGGGTATCTTTGCCAACCCCATCCTATGTGTTTAGGTATCTTTGAACACATAGTTTCTGTGTGATTCTAAGCTGCACAATCACATAGAAACAATGGATAAATAAAATGTCCATTTTGACTCACAATATGCTGTAGTTGCTGTTGGTATTGCTGAACCGCCAGGGCAAAGTCTGTGGTTGGCTGTCGGTCCCCTGGATGCCCTATGACTTGGTGCTGGATCTGGTTCTGCTGATGCACTGCCATGATCTGTTGGAATGTATTTGGGTGGGTCGTACTGGGAAAACCACCCGGCCACATCCTACTGGGGTCATACATTTCTGTAATACAGATTGGTGTGATACAAACCCGTTGACATCAAGTGTATTTCCGATTATTTAATACTGATTTAATACTAAACATTTTCCTACACCGTGCAGGCTTTACACATATTCAATCAAGAAAATATTCTTACAAACTTTTGAAACATCCATTGCTAGTGACTTGATATAAGAAGATAGAGAGGAATTTGACTAGTTTATTATTATTTTCTAACGCAGAGAATTAAGATATGTATCTCCGTTTCTACCTATATTTGACGCCGGCATGATAATCAGATGGCCGGTGACCGAGTCCTGCACCAGTTTGTAGCCCGGGGGAACGGACACTGGAAGTTGACTTGGGTCTGTCGTGCCAGAGGTTGTGGGAATGTTCGGTGGAAGTGTGAAGGGCATCTGCCCAATCCAAGAACCTGGGTTTATGCCATGACCCGTTTGTAACCACGGGCTCGGGAAGTGACGTGCGGCCGGGTCGTCCGACCATGCGATGCCAGCCCCAGTCGCTGAACCTACACACGTTACAAAGGTTTTACACCAAAAAATAGAAATGTGGATATACCGGGTTTATTTCGATTGAATTGATCAATACATTTTTGACTATTATTTTATTCAAAACCCACCTGTAACAATGAGATTTGCCGGAAGCGTGTTGCGCATTTCCGGACCTTGCGCATTAGGGGATGTTGATTTTGATATGATTGGTCCAGCGAAGGCGCTCGGTTGTCTGAAATAAAAATTACCACCGTAAAAATCCTGAAAGTAGAGTTGTGCACAATTCTTATTCACCCTACAATGTATAGTATACAATATGTAATGTTCAATATGTAAGCCTAAGGCAACATATAAAGAACATTCGTGTGAATATTTTCTTGAAAAGTAAATGGAGTTATTGTCAACATGTCTCTCTGGTTTCATGTTTCTCTTTCTTGGTAATGTTAAAAAACAATCGACGATATAAAGCCTCACCCATCGCCTCTGTGATGGACCGCCGTGATGGGGTGTGACTCCCCGTCCCCTGGGCTCCTCCGAACATCACCGGGGTTCCTGCCGAGGTCTGGGGTAGGGTTGAGGTCTGGCTCTACGTTGGAGAGAGAAGGATAGACTCGTGAACACAAAGGTATTATAAACTTATACTAAGACATATACAAATCTGTTCCTCTATTAACAGTTTTAAGTATTACGGTTTTACTAATGATTCTGTATAAGATGTGATTATTTTTGAAGCACAGCTATTTTCAAGTAGTCCTTATTCGAACCGACAGTGATTTTACAAAACAAAATCTGATTATACTTCTGAATAAAAAATATCAAGGAAATTTGCGTCATAGGTTTTCGATTTCCTGCTAAAACTATTGATGACGCCATCCCCATGAGATCACCGGTTAACTCGTTAGGGGGCGCGGTTTACTCTACTCCACACATACATCTAGTCCGATTCCAAAGTAACAGTAGGTTCACTATCATTAACGGCTCTACATTGATATCAGTGACTGTTGTATTGTGCTCCAGTGATAAATATCAAAGCCTGTTGGAATAGGTCTGTTGTGTAGATCCGTACACTGTATAATTGATTGATCAATAGAAAGTGAAAGGGGGACGATTTTCTATTTATATACTTATTTTCATTTTAGGGGTTGGGGTTGGAAGGGTTGACAAATAAAATAGTATTGTATTGCTTCTCCTGTAATTAGTAAGTATATATCTAGTTCAGTAGAAAAATAAGAACTAAAAATGTGGAGAGTATCACTGTAGCATGAATGATCTCCTAGACGTTTAATCTTGTTCTGGTAACAGCCATCATAATATTTTCTGTTTGTGTAATATTCCAAAATATTCAAAATATTCGGTATCCTATTCCAGAAAATGTTATGATACCTTAAAACTCAAATTTACAAAATGTATTAACGGGTTCTATTCATGTTATTGTTACCACTTTGAACACATTTAGCTTACAGGAAAATTCTACAGAAACGATAATATTAAAATAACCAAGGTAGGAAGATATAGAGATCAAGGGTTTAATTGGAATTATGTTCTTAAATCCTTTTTATATCATCATAGTACTACTTGAGTATAAACAGTTATTCATGGAGGTTATTTTGTAGTCAAATTGGGTAATCAAAATTAAAAATTAAAAAAACAAAATATTTAAAAAAACCAAACATGATTTCATGCTTAATTTATCTAACGTTCTACTGTTTAAAATATCGCAGCACATTAAATACACCAAATTTGAAGACAATTATACACTCGGAATGAATTTCAGAAAAGAAGACGATATCACAGTTAAAAACTTATAAGTAGGGATAACAATGTCGTTCAAATGTTACTACAGTAACTATTAACATATCGCTATATCTAACATTTCAGGTAAATATTTGAGTTATATGTTTTAAACTTCGTGTATCTATTTCTCGTGTTAATCTCTGTTGAGTGATATCTACATGTAATTAGGTCAAATGTTTGCATGTAATTTATCACATAAGTGACCCATTTCACTGTGTCATATGGCCATGTCATAAATAGTAATACAACCTAAATGTGCTGTTTTGGTCAAAACCATGGTTACATATTCCTACGCCACCAATACAAGTACAACTTTAATTTAACTTAATTTTCTTTCTGATATACTATGTATGTTAATGTTTTCACTTTTCGATGAAATCAATTATTTTGTCATTATTATCTTTCTTGCATTTAAATTGTTCATCAGTTAAAAAGCAAAAAATCTTGAACTACTTTGCATCGGCGAAACGAAAATACTATGATCGGAGTACTTCGGTTTTGACCTATATAGAGTCAGCTGATAACAATACATGTGTTTGATGTTTGTTTTATCAAATTATCAATGTTATGTGATTAAGAAAATCTAACATTCGTGTCCATGTCATATTGAACTTATCAAACTCGTTCAATCATATGATATGACACTCGCCTAAATGTTCGTGTCATATAAAATCAATGAACTTGTTAAATAAATTTAATATGACATGGACACCTATGTAAGATCCTCTATTTATAGCATCAATACTAACTTTATAAACAAAAGGGGAAAAGGATGCAGTGATGAGTTTTTTTCATGGGGAATCTTTGTTACTCGTACTCAATTCTATAAATAAACATTTAGCTCATTATTTTATAAGAATATCGTTATTAACGAAGTATTAATTAAATGTTCTAGTTTTTTTATCTTTATTTATTTTGTGTTTTATTTTGTAATTACGTTGATTTACAAATAATACATATCATTATTTTACCTCATATGATTTCAAATTTAATTTCACAGAAATTGGAATTTTTGTCAATATTGACAAAATTTAACTTTTAAAGGAAAATGTCGTAGACACAAATTGAACATTTTGCGGTTAATTTTTCATTCAAACCTTGCTATTATTAAAATTGTAGAGAGTGACACTTGAAATGGTATATGTGTTATGAGTTCTGTGCCTTTTTGTCAGATAAAGCCTCGGGTCATATCACCCCGCGTGTTTTATCATCAATGGTTTGGGTGGAGGCACACATTGGTGCGTGTTTGTCACAACTACAATGGCGCAAGCAGTACGCACACGGTAGATCGATATTGACCTCACACATATGTGAATGTTAACCGCCTATTTTAAAATCTGGTAATAACATATACATTCCAATAGGTTGTACGACGATTTCAATAAGTAAACGGACTTTAACAATCGTTTTGTACAGGACATTTTCCATAACAACATGGCAGTATGGTTGTGAGATTGTGTTGTATACTAGGTCACATGTGCATGTAGACAAGTACGCCCGAGTATATATTAGTCAGGCGCCTGGCTAGCTTATTCATCCATTCTTTACAGTTTAATATACAACGTGTACATAGACATAAACAAACATTATTGACAAAACCAGTGCAAATATTGTTGTATCAATATCCATGAATATATATCTAAGAGCTAACTAACATCAAAATGGACCCGGAACAGCTCTCGGTATTATGTAGGCGCTACATATGCATGCGAACCATGTGTGTCTCCTTCTAACTTATATCAACCGCAGTGAGACACGACAAACAGGAACCGATATATATAAACAATCAATAGACTGTTATATCGCTAACATTGTAAATAAACATTTGCCATAACGATAGATATTCTGTTTTGTCGTTCTCTTTAAATCTGGTTCGGAGGCTGTTATTTACGTTGATAAACACCCAACTACGCATGTGCGGCCATACATTAGGCCTCCCCTCTCTCCACTGTTACAAGAATTTCGCTAGGCCTCGAACTTACCGATGTTCTCCTCTTTGAACTCCTCCCTTTTCTGTGCCACGGCTATTCCGATAGGTATGTTCATTCCTGCGAAGAAAGGAAGGATAAATGGACGAGTTAGGGAGGAAAGTAGACCGCTCCATATGTACGTATTTGTGTAAGTAATAGCGAGCGTCCTTCACCTTGCTTCACCAGCACCAGGCCGAGAGGGAGAGAGTATTGATCTTCTACAATGTTTAGCATAACTCATACTGTCAGCCGATTCAACCCGGTGACGCAGTTTTAGCAGATTTACAATTTTTTTTTCGCAAGGAATTGAATGTTAATAAAAGGGAGTTGTGATCACCCTAGGGTCAATAAATACACTTTTACAAATCACGTCGAATAGCTTCGATGTAATTGGTTCAGCTGTTTCCCATTGAATACTGTATTACAGTGTCACTGCATAACGTAGTAGTCCACACACATGCCCACGCAGGGACAAAACATAACATTTTAACGGTTCGTATTTGTTAACAATTCCTGTAAAAGTGAGAGTGACACAAACGTTACATTTTCCATACACGCTCTCACATTAACAAATTAAACAACATACCCATTTTACTTACTTGTTTCTTTAATAATTTTAAAACTAACAAACCAAATATGTAAATAAGCTGAGAGATTGAATATTTTTTTGTAATATGAATGTGCACATTGCTTTAATAAACAGTTATATTTTTTTATGAGCAGTCATAAATATTCATCCCTATTAAGCTGAACCCGTTTGCCCATCGGGGACAGCCACAGAATCGATCACACTTTCTCCAAGAATATTTTATATCAAATTAATTAGAATATGTTAACCCATTTTTCTTTTAAATCTACCTTTAGTTTCCTCCAATTTGACAATAATTAGGTCAAAAATCACTGAAGCTACAGAGTGAGGAAACACACTTAGTAGGTCGATGTGTGAGCCAAACAAAGTAAACGTTAATGCACCTTCTGGAAAGGATTTCGTCCACTTAGAATTTATCAGTGCTGCTACAGAATTAAATAATGAAAATCCATGTCTACTGTGTCCGAAATATAGAAATAGAACAAAAGGGCAAAGTACTCATGAAACCCTTTATAACTTTACAAGTGTACAGTTTTGTATTACAACATAAAATACTGATTGCTTTCAACAGAACCGGGCTGGCTAACCTGCCTTCATCAGGAAACAGGGCATCAACCTCCATTCAACAAGCTAGTGTTGATCAAGCTACCTTCACTAAGGTACAGAAGGTGCATCAACAGGCCAGATCTGTACAAGTCATTAAACAGGCCAAATATGTACAAGACCATTAAACAGGCCAGATATGTACAAGCCATTAAACAGGTCAGATCTGTACAAGCCATTAAACAGGCCAGATCTGTACAAGACCATTAAACAGGCCAGATCTGTACAAGCCATTAAACAGGCCAAATATGTACAAGACCATTAAACAGGCCAGATCTGTACAAGCCATTAAACAGGCCAGATCTGTACAAGCCATTAAACAGGCCAGATCTGTACAAGACCATTCAATACCATGGCGTTGCAAGTAAAATTTGTTTTAAATGTCACAAGCAACAAGTCAAAATGGATTTCTTGTTCAAAATTCAATCAAAATAAGTACACTTGCCTTTAACAAGCGAAAGTTTGTAGACATAACCGTCTCGTAAGTCGTAATAATAGACTGGGCAGTATAATGTTGAAGATAACACTATGATAACATCTCTCAGATCTTATTTGTATCTCACGCAGACTGTAGTATGCCACTCAACATATCTTAATATTCTAAACGATAGTGCTAAAGGGAAGTAGTTGCAGCTAGACCTTTCGATGGATTTACCTGACTTAGGCAAACGACATTGTTCTTCATGCCTTCATTGCGTTGTGTGTGCATCAAACACCATATGTTTAAGAATTCGACAAGCTATACATTTTCATATCTACTGTTCTCATTTCAGTACATTATGAGTTGCGTTATGTTTTAAATAAAACATAAAACATATTTACCTAATGAGGAAGAGCTATCATCCTTTCCGTGACTATCACACTTTCGTCGGGACTCCCGGGAACGCAAACTTTTCTCGTGAAGTTTAGATTTGATATCCTTGGTGGATTTACAGTGTTGGACACTTCGGGCTAACGGTTTCACTGCACTCTCGGTTTTCGGGTTATTTCGAGTCCTTGTGCTGTCTTCTACTGTAAGCCACTGTTGTTGGACTTTCACGCACGTAACTGGGATTTCTTTCTCGCGACAGACATTCTTAGGTGGATCAACCATTCCTGGGGATGGTGTGCCATCGTCCATGGCACGTTTGGACCCTGTCACCTCCGCAGTTGCAGCTAGACCTTTCATTGTTATCTTTGTGTCGTCTGAATTGGGAGTTTTAACAGACCCCTCTGTCGTGGCCCGGATCGGAACCACATGCTGTTCTTTGGTTGTCATTGGTTTCACTTTTTCCGCAGCCTTCTCAAGAACTTGTACAGAATTTGAAACATTCTCAGGTTTTGTTACGACAACATGTTTTGTCTGTGTTACAGGGGATACATTAGACTGGGACGAACCACTAGCATTTACTGGGGATCGAGAATTTTTGTCTCCAACCTCAGACACCTTGGGTGTCTTTTTGGACTTAGCATCCCTTCCGTCGGAGCTTTTTCTGGACTGTCGAGTGGTCTCCCTTTTGTCATGACCGGGTTTTGAGGGAGACACAGAGGGTTGGTGAGTAACGGCACACGGAGACACACTTGTAGCACATTTGTCCTTACAACAGGAATACGAACCTCTTTCCTTCTTAATTCTCATATCGCACGCGGTTGTTTGAACAGGCATTGTTGTCATGGCAACCACACTAGGTAACGTTCCTATTTCCGGTGTAAAGGTTGGTGCATGTACTTTCTTCCCATCGGGAATACTTGGTTGTGAATGCGAATATATTGAATGATAATATGGCAGAGGAAATGTCGTGGATGTGATTGCGTCACCTGTTACAGGTACTGCACTGGATTCCGGGGAAAGACCTATAAAGGAAATATATAAGTGATACCCATTTATTAATGAAAATGTCAACACTACCTTTACTTTCGAATTTATAGTTTATTTATATTTTACTGGCAAAAACACCGGACATTTTTAATATAGACACTTTAAATTTCTCCATCCGGGTTTCATTGATTGCGTAGGATGAATATGACTTTTACATACATCTATGTCCTTAGATTTTTACAGTATATGGTGAATTATTGTTAAACACATTAAAATAAGTTCTTTCAAAATCGGCTTGATATATAAAAATAATATAAATATGATTAAAAACAATGCTTACCGCCTCTGTTGAGTGGCGGGGCAACCATACCGTCGGATTTCGGGCTTAATTGTGGCGATGTCACACTTTGATCAGAAGTCATAGTGACAGTTGTAAGGGTAGGGACCACCTTTTCTTTGCACTCTTTTTCGCCCTCATGACTATTTTTACACTTAAGCGACTCGACTTTACCGTCCGATTTGTTAATTGTCTCTGACTTATCACTTTCCTTATCACAGGCAGGAAGAACAATCTCTTTTCTAGTACGTGACGGAGAAATATCTTGCTCATGTTTGCGTTTGTCCACATGAGCGCGTGTGGGCGACGTAGAATTTGATTTAGCTTTCACGTGAGCCTGACTATTTGCTGACAACGACGTTGGCACGACCACCTCTTTGTTGTTGTCGTGTTGTTTAGAACAAGCCTTACTGTGTTCCTGTTTCACCTCACCGAGTCTGTCCGACTTTTCCGGATATTTCTTTGAATCGCTCTTTTTATCGGGGTCCTTTGAATGTTTTGAATTGATTAACGTCTTTTGTGATTCGACTGACTTCGTTACGTGTTTGCTTTCTGATGACCTTTTGGTGTCGCCATGGCGACCCGACTCTTTTTTGACGGCTAGATTTCCGGAATGTGTGAGCGATTCCGAGGCACGGGTTGATGGAGGAGAGATGCCGGAAGTAGGTTGGTACAGGGGAGGCCCTCCCGGAACGTGAGGCGTGCCGTTGTATAACGCCTCTGAAAGAAACAAAATAGTTCATTAGATCTATGTTTGAACACAAGACAGCCGGATGAATAATATACCAGACAGTACGTTGTTTTACGGAAGCAACTCTACACTATTAAAGAGAGGGTAGTACTTTTTCTATAGAACTAGCGTCGGTAATACCATGCTCTACATAACTAGGCCTAGACTACTACATAAAGTTCTATAATGCTTTCTACAGACTAGGTCTACACTCCTATAAATGGGGTACTACTGAGTTCTACAGAACCAGGGAGGTAAGTAACGAGTTCTACTGAACCAGAGAATGTAGTACTTGGCCCTCCAGAAGTAGGTCTATACAACAGCAGCGAGGATAGAAACGTGTTTTACAGAACGAGGTGTAGACTACTACAGAGAGGGTAGTACTGTGTTCTACAGAACGAGATATAGACTGCTACAGAGAGGGTAGAACTGTGTTCTACAGAACTAAGTCAAGACTACTACAGAGAGGGTAGTACTGTGTTCTACAGAACGAGATATAGACTGATACAGAGAGGGTAGTACTGTGTTCTACAGAACTAAGTCTAGACAACTGCAGCGAGGGTAGTATTATGTTCTACATAACTAGATCCAGTCTGCTACAGATCGGGTAGAAATGTGTTTTACAGAAGCAGAGAGGTTCTACATATAGGACAATACCATGTTCGGCACGCAGCTTGTTTACAAAGAGTAAAACTGCTGCAATCACAAAAGGCTTGTGTTATTGATTGCATTGATATCACCATACCTGATATTTCAGTGAATTTCATTCAATAAAAAAAACGAAGTACAAAGTTGTGTATTTACCGAAACAGTTTAGACAAACAATATAGAACATTTTGCGTGACTATAAAGTAATTAGCAAGAAATGAGAGCACCACTTTCTATGTAAAACTGTATCAGTGGTAAGGTGGTGTGGGTGTTAATAATGTGTCCAACAGATTTGTTAGTTCGGGTCATTACAATTAAGGTTATGAGAGATCGCTTGTGGACGGTATGAGGCCATGATAGGCTGCACGCGACTGGTACATATGTTTAATCTATAATGATGAAGAAACGTCGATTCGTTGTCTGTCTTCATGCTGTCTTGACTGAAGTTTCAGTGGTGGTCTCTAACAGTATCCTTGATCAATGTCGTCTAAAAAGAGCTAAGAATACATATATGTGTATTCTTTATGTGCCAAAGATCAATTAATAGTTTACATTGCATTGATATGCGAAAGGGGCAACGTTTGTTCAATTTTGTATGTATATAAAGAGAAGGATCCCCGGAAAAGATTTTTTTTTATACAATCAGTACGTATTTACACGATAACTGTGTATGATAACAGCTACATGATTCAATGTAATTCATTTTTAGCATTCTGAATATATCACCATATTTTGAAGGTTCAGCCACCTGTATGTATTACGTTTCTCCTTTTTTGAAAGAAGAAATTGTCCCTAATCTTTTAAAATATTCAGGATGATAATTTGACTTGTATTTTGTATTGGTTGTTTAAAAAGCATGATTGTTTGATCTGTAACTAATTACAAACTCGTAAAAACATTGAATTATTTTACTTCTAGTGCCTGCGGTAAGACCTTTGCGTTTAGAAAGATTTAATAGCCTTGACCAATGGTCAAGCTAGCGGCCACACATAAATATGCCGCCGTTAGATACATAATAGGACTAACATTTAATACACATTCTGTCTGGCTGTATAAAACAGCACTCTATTACTCGATGTAATGAGTTGCAATTTTCGTCTGCGGTTCACAGCACAGTGTCGGCACATAATGTTGACATCCTGATACAAACATTTTATACCAATCAGTCCATTAGTGTAACATTGTGACACAAATTGGTACGTCTACCCCGAGACGACGAGGTAAACAAGCTTACCCTATTGGGCTGGTCCTGGCCACGTCTCCACGGTAACCATCCGTCGCCATGCCGACGACGTGAGGTTGTCTGAAACGTTTGTGTGATTACCGTCATGTCCCTAGGTCGTACGTCGCTCTCCCTTGCTAGATTGAAACTAATTTTGCTATTACATTTTCCGCATACAGGACGATGATTTTGTATTTCTCTGGTGGTTTGAGAACAAACTGTTTTTGGACATGACAAATGTGAGGATAACTGTGTCACGACAACAGGCCCGGTTCCTGTGTGGATGGGGTATCATGGCGGCATGCTCATCAATATAATAAAAGCGGTTGTTTTGTCACCAGTTGCTCTAGGCTTTTTTCCGTTATATATTTCCCGTTCATGAAAATTTACAGAACCATACCATGTCTCCGATATGTCTAACAGGAACATTTCGGTTTTAAGTACATTAAGATAAACAAAATGAACGCGCCAGGCTGAATAACTGGGTCCCGCATTCAGAGAATGCTGGCTCGTATATGCGTTGCCCAGAACAGACAATTCGATACGAGAGCTCGGGTTCCATGCTATTACAGCAGATTGAATCAATCTGTTTGATCGTGTTTCGGTTATAACCATAAGCCTGTCGTACATTAAATATGCTATACCTGATCCTGTCACATGGAGGGCTTTAAAGCAGCCTCACATGTGTCGCCGACGTATTCAAATTACCCACTTACATCGAAAATGATTAATTATTGAGGATAATTTATATACCTGCTGTTTTGTATGGCCAGCACAGGTGCTTGGTAGTGCACAACACATCTGTTCCAGCACGATACATCAACACAGGCGACCTTTTAATGTATTTTATCCATTTCTTGTTGGTTTCGTTGGTATTTTATCGATTTTTCTGTTGTTGATGATAGTGCGATTGTCTTATAGATTCTATTCTATTCTTTTTGTATCATTTTGTCCTTCGGTAAGAAATATATCGATTAATGATACTTACAGTGTTCTACAATAAACACGACAAGGTAGTGATCTATCAGATAACACATACCTTTCTGAAGGTCATACATCCGGTGGTAGCCGATGGGGGCGGGACCGGAAGTGGGGGGAGGAACCACGCCCACATTATGAGCAAACAGAGACAGGGACTCGGTGGCAGGTAAGTAGTTGAGGTAAGGCGAAGAGTAGATCGTGTTGTTGTTTACAATGTACCTGGCACAACCTGTAGTGAAAAGTGATCGAGTTTATAAACAATATACTTGGTACAACGTGTAGTGAAAAGTGATCGAGTTTATCTACAATATACTGGGAACAACCTGTAGTGAAAAGGGATCGAGTTTATCAACAAAATACTGGGCACAACCTGTAGTGAAAAGTGATCGAGTTTATAAACAATATACTGGGTACAACGTGTAGTGAAAAGTGATCGAGTTTATCAACAATATACTGGGTACAACGTGTAGTGAAAAGTGATCGAGTTTATAAACAATATACTGGGTACAACGTGTAGTGAAAAGGGATCGAGTTTATAAACAATATACTGGGCACAACCTGTAGTGAAAAGTGATCGAGTTTATAAACAATATACTGGGCACAGCCTGTAGAGAGTGATCGAGTTTATCTACAATATTCTGGGTACAACCAGTAGAGAGGGATCGAGTTTATCTACAATATGCTGGGCACAGCCTGTAGTGAAAAGTGATCGAGTTTATAAACAATATTCTGGGCACAGCCTGTAGAGAGGGATCGAGTTTATCTTCAATATACTGGGTACAACATTCAGCAAAAATGACCACATGGTTATAGGCAACATTCTTGCAGAGGCTGAATTTAGATAGAAAAGAAACCGAGACAACAGGTTTTAGATAATAAAAAAATGCTTACTATTGCAGCGTATCACTCAAAATTGTGAAATTATAAATGTTAGGTTCCAATGTCCAAACATGAAATATATCAATAAATAAATGCGTGTAACAAAAACGATGATAAAAAGATGCACCTTGATTTTAATTCCAAAAGTTTTTTTAACACACTGGACTACACTGGCCTTGAAATCAGAGCAATATAATATATTTAAACGAATATGCTTTCTTTCTTTCTCAACAAGCTACATCCCAAAATATCATGACACCGGCTCTTATTTAAAACAAGTGCGTGTGGAATGACGGGCAACGAGAGTCGGACACCGAATCTTGCGCTATGGCAGAATTCCAAAGCATCCCAGTGCACTTTGTGCATGGTGAGCTTCAAATCGAGTCCATATTGGATAGCAACGTTGACCTTACCATGTTGTACCGAGGTAAAACGATGATCAATGATCAATTATTAAGACATGGCAAATCCTGTTATTAATGAAAGCTAATTTGGGTTCAAAATGCAGATAACGCAGTCAACATGTTATTTTGTATGTATTCTTTGGAAACTGTTTGCTACTTTGGTGATTTGATTTCAATAAAGACTATAAAGATTGCCAGACAAAACTCCTCGCTGGGCCGGCCTAATACTGTCCACAAAACTCATCGCTGGGCCGGCCTAATAATGTCCACAAAACTCATCGCTGGGCCGGCCTAATAATGTCCACAAAACTCATTGCTGGGCCGGCCTAATAATGTCCACAAAACTCATCGCTGGGCCGGCCTAATAATGTCCACGCTAGCCTAATAATGTCCACGCTAGCCTAATACTGTCCACGCTAAAGTATGCTGAGTTAACTATGCGAAACTCCCATCAATTAGCAACACATTCATATATCAAAATAACAGCCATAGGTATGTTATACTCATAGTTATCCTTCGTGATCATCTAAAGTGAACGTTTAGTTTCGATACTCGGGTAAATATATATCTTTTACATGTATCCCTTGTCTTTTATGACGCCAAACTTATTATTTCTCTCCATTAATGCTACTTTAATATTAACATAGAAGATTGATTGAACGAAAAATAGCATGCTGCTACATATGATCCTGATGGATTTCTCTATCATATACGATTCATGATACGATCTTAATCAAATCAATTTAGCGAGCAGTTGGCTAGTTAAAGCAACAACTTCAGAATTACTTTTTCAAATGTCTGATGAAACGAAAACAACTTCAATATCATTTTACCAAACACTTAATTCATACGTCCTTCGTTCGACGTTATAATAACGAAGAATATGATGTTTTATCCACTGTCTGTAACATAACATTAAAGTAGTATCACAGGCCTATAACAAACATATATCACACTTGTCACGGGCCTGTAACAGACATATATCACACTTGTCACGGGCCTGTAACAGACATATATCACACTTGTCACGGGCCTGTTACAGACATATATCACACTTGTCACAGGCCTATTTCACATGTTAGAAATATAGGCGTATATTCCATGTTATAAATAACATTACCTTGACAGTAATCAGATCCACTAAGCCTAGACATTTTACTGGTGACGTTGTGCAGGCTAAATGCTCCATACTTTAGTGCACATCAATGCACGCTTCCATAGCATCAACCATACAGACTGTATAATTCAGTTTTAATGTAACCTTATACTGCTCTTCATTATAGAAGTCTGCATAGAATATTATCTGAAATTAATCTTTTTATACAATGTTCAACTTGATAAATGGCCTACCGGATCTCAAGTCTGCTTTGTTAGTTAAGCTACATTATATTATTGATTAATCGGTAAGAATGGTAATAGTTTACGTACAGAGGGACGGGCGATCTTGTTTAACCCCCAACAATCAGGTCCTACATACATTCTGTTAAAACAGCAGCTTCTGCTTCGATGAAAGAGTTAACAAAGCACAAAGCCTGACCGCAGATCGACTAAAAATTCATAGAAATATTTTAATTTCTATCCTCATTTTCGGCTGATTAAATAAAACAACAGCGATAGATTAATATTTACTTCTTTAAGACAAAGTTTGTTGATAAGGTAAATATCCACAAGTCCATGAAACGAATCAATGTTGATCATTTCTGTAAAAAGACTATCATCTAAATCATCTTTCCTTCCAACCTTATGAAGGGAGGGTTATACTTCCAGATCTGTTGTCACAGGCATTCCTTAACTTAGTCAAGACTTTAATACTTTAAGTTACGACAAGTTCAAGATGTTTTGTGAAATCGGAGCATGTAAACAAGGGTCCACAAAATTGGAGTGATGAATGTAAAACCCAATCAAACGTTAAAAATTGAACATGGACCCTTTATAAACCCTCGTTTACATGCTCCCCATAGAATTATGCAGGTATGCTAATGAAACGATTTACTCGCTTTCCTTGTCTAAAATATGCGTATCAAGCACAGTGAAAAATCTAAAATATAGAAAGCAAGTGGAACAATTTTTTGCAAATATTTTTTTGAGTTCTGGCTCTACCCCAGACTTCTATCCGTCTATATGTTATGTTTTGTGCCGTTGGACCGGATGATACCCCGAAGCGGCATAATCATGTACGCTACAAAAACACCCAACATACGTCGTGTGTGGCGCAGTAATTCCTCTACAATCCCCTTGGTCCCTGGCGCAAATTGAATACACACATCACTTTTATATACACTTTGTAATCATGATGAACACTAATTTGTGTATGTGTATGTGGTGCATATAACGGCAGTGCAAATGGGGTACATATCGTTATAGCCTTTGATTGTTCTTGCATAAACCTACACAATTAAGTCTATGTAAACGCACCACGAAGTGTAATGGTCTACACACACTAAATTCTATATAAATATGTGATGTATCCATAGATGTGGAATGTCTGTATTGCTCACTTGAAAGCTGTTACTGTACTGACTGTGAACATGGGTACAGTAAGTGCAGCCAAACTATAGAGAAAAGGTCTATCAGCGGCGATAATCTGTTGGGTCAGACTTTGTCAGTTTAAATATTATACAACCATACATGACTGCTTGTCTTAGTCAAGCAATACATAATTTTCGAAACAATTCAATTTCCTCATTGTATGTGGTAGTTTTTTTTAACTCATGATAGTTTTTTTTACGTAAAGCACGTGGTAGTTTGTTTTGTTGAGCACATAATAGTTGCGAATGAAAAGTAATACGAATATAATTATGGAAGTGGAAAAAATATACGAGGGCCAATAATTCTATCGATATTATTTTGGTTTTAAAAATACGTATGATTTCCCTTTTCCACATAAATGGGTGTATAGGTTTTCGTTTAAAAAAAACAAAAGCGCCGAACGAATAATCTCGCTGTTTCTTAGTAATGCGTTCATTGGATGGCGTTCAAAGCAAATTATCCAATCGATATACTATCAACACATTAGGATGAATTTGGAAAGTGAATAAAAAAATATTGCACATAAAAATCTTCCTTTTTATGTTATAAAATAATTCATCACACAATTTATACATGTGTGGACCCCAGAATGTTCACCTATTACAATTCATCCGTGTGTTGTTCCCCAGAGTGGTCAACCAAACACCTGCAATGAGGTCATTGCTAATTAAACGAGAACACGTCCCTGTCTCAGCAGGGGGCCACATGAAACATATCGACACCTTGGATACAAAGTATAAAGACAGAAAGATACATTGTCCGGAAACAGTCCGCTCGGACACAACAGGTTTTAGGACAAAAACTTACCGTCACTTGGGTTATTCCAGTACTGAAAGTCTGGGATAATAGCTTTGAGGTGGTCCCCCATAGGCGCTCCTCCCCCTCCTGACGATAGAAAGCTAGACATCATGGAGTACCCGCCACCTGTCAACACAAACCGGTAGCACCGTTAATTCCCACAAATACCTGACATTGTGTAGTGTGTATTCACGAGCAAGGACTAGTGAGTACCGCCAAGCGTCTTCACGCATGGTGCTGGAGGCCGACAAGGATCGGAATGCTCGACCCGATGACGTAATACGCACATGATGGCAGCACGACTGACAATTTACGACAGCCGTAATAAAATTTAAAACAAATAACTGCAGAGGCGATTAGCCAATTAGTGGGCAGCTTACAAGTACTGCGAGTCGAGCTCTCGGAGATAGGCAGGAACATAACACACATACGACGACATGCAAAGCCGGGATCCCAACCAGTATAGAAGGGGGAAATTGCCGTAATCTGGCAGTGCTCAATACATTAATGTCGATGGGTTTACAACAGACGTGGACAAAAACACAACACTTCATTATACATTTTGGTCATTTCTGTAATCTCTATATCAGTACAATATGTGTGTGTGTAGTCTCACATCCGGCTTCCACAGGAGCCGGGGGAGCCACAGGGCAGATAAAACGCTGCCAAATTGGAAAACCATTGACGTTTGCTAGCGGAACCCAAGAAACATTTGTATCATTTAGGTTTTTAGGGTTGTAGTGACCGTGACATGAGCATCAGAAGGACTCCAGAATGTTGAAAGCTGGAAGCGAGTCTACAACAGAATTACATCTTAGTGACCCGACCAGGATGGCGGGTTCATGGACGTACAGGTGCCACCGGGACGTATGGACGGAGATGAGAAATGGCCTGTGGCATGAGATAAGTTTCCTATAATCTGTGACATGATGTCTGCTGTCAGATAGCATGGCTCCACGGCCCTCAAGTGGTGCTAGGATTTATACAAAAACACTGCATTGTAATCGAATTTCATTTTGTAATTGATGTTATATTTAGTTCATAGAGTTGTAAATTGTATTTTTTGTGATAGTTTTATAATAAATCTTTTGTCTGTGAAGATTAAAAACAATTGATCAGAGGAAATTGAAAAGAAGTATGTATTTTCCAGACCAAGGAGTCCAAAGAGGACCGTGAATGCCCCATAATTTAAACTGAAACGACCAACCACATAAAAACGACCAGTCCATGGCATCCATGAAGAACCCCGATATTAACAGGCCTCAGAATACCTACATACGTTATCGGGCTCCATAACAGTTTGTTATGTAAAGTTTTAAATATTCAAATTAAGGGCTGGTGTACTAGTACAATGTAACACTTCTGTAATACGCTTCTAGGTTTGGGAAAACATGCATCAGGTTATGGAAACCCATTCCTTATTTACGAACCTATGGCGACAAACTTGTTTCTTATTGATGATGTGATTTATTACATTATTACAAATAGATGACACAAATATATCGTCAGAATAATTCATCTTGTTATTTATTGTAGTATGTATTTTACACGTAAAATGGAAAATTAATAGATGAAAATTAATTCGTTAGATATTATTACCAATCATGCACAGGCGTAAATATTGGAGAACTGTACGAGGTACATTACTGTATGTATTACCGAGAAGTAGAGTAAGCGATAAACAACATGTCCTTGTCATAGATGACGTACGTTACCTCTATCAACTGTATCTAGATTGACCTTACTCAGTACCGCTATACACGATATTCAAATTAACCCTTCCACTCGTACAAAATACGCTTGCACATAACATTCATACTTCATTGTTTTAATATATAACTCACGAAAGTGTGTTGATGCCAAAAGCTTCGTATACAAATACATTCATATGGATAAAAGATCAAAGAAAATTAAGCTCATTACATCAGCATGGTTTTGTATGTAACATCGCTTAAACACATTAATCTTATATAATTCAACTTCCAAATAACATACAGAGCACAGCATGCGTTACCTAGTCACTTCTGAATCATACATTTTAATTTAATTGGTCAATTATAATTACCAAATATAACTTGATAACCCGTTACAAGAAACAACAAAAATGTATAAAGTAGTACACGGATTTAGGAAATATTACAGGATTAATTTTGCATCATGATATATATTTTCATAAAAATAAAATGTATGTGAATGTCGTTTTTAACCTTTTGAGGATTGAATAATTAACAGCCAATCATTTGTGTCGTACGTAAAAGAGGTAAACAAAATGTCAAGATTGGAAGTACAGAGAAATGATTGGTAGCTTGTGAGGAAACTACATGGTAGCTTGTGAGGAAACTACCTGGTAGCTTGTGAGGAAACTACATGGTAGCTTGTGAGGAAACTACCTGGTAGCTTGTGAGGAAACTACCTGGTAGCTTGTGAGGAAACTACATGGTAGCTTGTGAGGAAACTACATGGTAGCTTGTGAGGAAACTACATGGTAGCTTGTGAGGAAACTACATGGTAGCT
>JAUMHH010219965.1:0-21575 GCA_032359455.1 Chlamys rubida
TTTCATTTGATTTTGTCGGGGATGAGCGCGAACGCAGATCCCCTAACTCATAAATTACGTGCCCGAGTCACCACTAGTGATCGTAGAGGTTAGTCTGTCCGTAGTGCAATGGACAGACCTCACCCTGGGGAAACCGCCATTTTGACCACGGTTATCCCGGCACAGGTAAGTATGACATCCTGAAGATGTTCGTTACTTATGAACCGGTGAAAAGATCGGAGAGTTACGGTGTTCACATTGAAAAATGAAAAATAATGTTAAACGTAAAATGACACCAGTCTTCATATCATAATCATTTAAAGGTCTTGAACAAATACAAGGACGTTTCTCGTAAATTAATATACCGTCGGAAGTTCAACAGTAAATCTAAACAGATAACAAACGGAAATTGTTCGGTAGTATAACAGTTGTAAACATGGGGAAAACCTATGACCTACGTAAACTGACGTATATTCTACGATTACTATAAAGACTCCAAAACAATGAAGAGACGAATGGTGGTTTAATTACATAAGAAACACATTCGGTATTCAGAATTCATAAATCATGTATGTTGCCAATACTATGTTTTATAACTGTTGGTGGTGTGTTTCACAATAATGTTTGTATACCAGATGAATAAAAAGAAAGAACTCGTATACATTGTGTCATCAACGTAGACTGTACGTTTGTAGGAATTATCCCCCTTTAGTTTCCTTGCTCCAGCATTGAATTGGCGACTGGGGAAAATACTGAGAATTAAAATATAGAATTATAATAAGTATGTTGTATTTGATAACAATAACCTCACCAATATATATGATTCATGCATTATTATATTGAGATGTTGTTCTTGTATTAGAGAGTACGATTTCTGGAAAAAAAGAGTATTGTCTTAATTCAAGTAAACAATGTTAAGGCTCATGTGTTCAAAACACTATGAATGCGATTTAGCCTTCTTTTATTTTGATTTTTCGAGAATGAGCACAAGCACAGAATCCTTAGACAACAAATTACGTACTCTTTTATTCTACTTTTTCGATGATGGGCACGAGCGATGAATCCTTAGGCAACAAATAACGTACGTACCCGTGTAATGTTCTCCCTTATTTTAAATTATGGGTCAGGCCAGTGTGTTCGAAGTGAAATGAACACTCTGACTTTACTGTATAAATTTCTTTAGCGTCACATATCAGATAAAATGATTCTGTATCTATTGATGTCGGTAAACACAGATATCACTATAGTAAGAATATGTAAATGGAGTTTATTTCTAATACTTATCAATTGCAATAATTATACTAGTACTAATTTGTTTATAAATAAAATAAGATTTCAGGGGAGATTAAAAAGGAATTTATGAGGCATTCATG
This sequence comes from Chlamys rubida, assembly GCA_032359455.1. NCBI lineage: Eukaryota > Metazoa > Mollusca > Bivalvia > Pectinida > Pectinidae > Chlamys > Chlamys rubida. The sequence goes on from JAUMHH010219965.1 coordinate 1,353, forward strand.
AAAGGCCGTCTATTTCGAAAGGAACACATTTTTACGCGACTTTGTTCATATTTTGAATAGATAGATTTATGGAATTTAACAACATTTTGCCGATATGTTAAAAAAGAAACATTTGTCGTTATTTTTATGGGAAATATATTCTTTTCAATTGATTTTGTTGGGGATGAGCGCGAAAGCTGATCCCCTCACTCATAAATTACGTGCCCGAGTAATCGAAGTCAGTCCGTCCGTAGTTCAACGGACAGACCTCCTCCAGGGGAAACCGTCCTCTTGACCACGGTTACCCCTGCACATTAAAGTATGACCACCTAAATGGATTCGTGTCTTATAAACTGATCTCAAAATGTGAGAGTTACGGTGTTCTTGATAATGAAAAGATAAAGTGTAATTACACCTGTCCCCACATTTGATTAATTTGACATCCTGAATACGGGTCAGGACATTTTTCGCAAATTGAAATACAGACAGAAATTTATCTTAAATTCTAAACGGATAAAAAATGGAAATAATTTGGTAATATTGATGTCGCAGAGAAGTATAAACGTAAGAGCTACGTAAACTGACCTATTTACTATAATTAGCTATGATAAATTTTTATATTTCGCGACTGCATGTCTGATGTGAACTCACGTGTCAGGCCTCCGATCTGATTGGTCCACGGCACAAGGGGCGGGCCCTAACTCTACAACCACTTGTGGATCGTATACGATCTACAAAAAGCGATCTACAACAAGCGAACACGGACTAACGAGAGTGCTGGATACACGTCAAAACACTTCTCTGTTTAACCGTGGCTATGTAACCTAACATACTTAAGTGTAAATTATTGAAAATGTGTTGTTTATTCTCACTTCATATTGAAGATTTGAAGACAAATACGCTAGCATCGAAAATGAAAATGAAAGAGCATATGTATTATACATATTAATAATTGGACGTATTGAAAATCTTTCTTTTTTATATCGAGGCCTTAGTTTGATTCAAGAATATGATCTAAGTGATACATGTAAGAAAATTATTTGTGGGATTATTTGGTATATCGTAAATTTGTCATTCAATTTTGTCGGTAATGAACGCAAACTCCCATCCTTTCACTATAATTGAGAAATAGCATGATTCGAGCCATAAATGTTGTAGCGATCAGCCCGTCAACAAAGTAATGATTTTAAAAGTTAAGTTACCAGAACTAAATATATATAATATACTTGTCAGGAAGATCAACGAATTAAAATGAACAATTCATAATGTAAAAAAAAAATAGATCGTATATTGCATACATATATATATATATGCCTAGAAATACATAATACATACATATGCTTAGCTAGAAATGAAAAAAACCTTACCAATACACTTCTGTCATTTGGTAATAGGCGGAATTAAATAATCCCGTTTATCAATTGTATTCATATTGCCATACATTTAATGGAAGTACTGTTGCGCATAATGGTGACACTGTCGGTAGCTTTACAAAATGAAATAATGAATGCTCCCTATTAGTTGATAGCAACGCCCAATGAGCGATCTGTTAAGGCTTACGTCCACATGTAAACAAATCGGTTCTGCTCTGGTTAATCCCGACACAAACAATATGGATCGAGAGACCGGTCATGATCTGATGTCAGAATAGAAGTCTTCACCGGAATGTCTGATCCAAAAAAAGGTAAATCATGCAACAAAGTTTAACCAATTATAGACATTATATATGTATGGTGTGCAAGCAACATATGCAGGTATACTCGCGTAAATAAGGGGTTTAATAGCATTGAAGGACACTGTAACTGACATAGCACCCCTGCTATAGCTACTATTTATGTGTGTGTATCTAGCTATAGTGACGGTGCATGTCAGCCAAAAGATACCGGTCAAGCGACCAAAACTCCTTGTCACTTTATCAGACAACATCGTAGGTATAGTGGTTCAAATACATTATATTGTAGAGTCGCGATTATAAATGTAATCTCAGAACTATAACAATTATATAACACGTACATGTGTCTAAACTTGTATATGTATATGTGGCTGTTTAGTTCGTGCAGTTGAACTTATTGATAAAATCGGTTAATTCCTTGTGAAGGTTGCTACTCTAGCAATCGTGCTTCAGATTGCAGTCTATTGCTTAAGGCAGTTGCATGGTTCTCCTCAAGTCGAAGAGACGTCAATATCAGTAATTGAAACTCTCAAATCAATCAATCATGCATATGTACATATACTAGTTCCGATTGTGTTATTCGCACCGCTGACTTTTATTGACTTTTATATATAAACATTTCCATTAAATATCATATATTGATCATCGTCATTTCACATTGTCCTTCGATTCTCAACAGAACTGACAAATCTAATAACTGAAGGTATAAACCTGTTATGTTGTATTATTTAGCGTTAAAGGAATGCATTATGTCATCTAAAAGAATGTTTTTATGTTAAAAGGACCATTGTAACCTTCTGTAATAACCTTTTGCTACATGACAATGAATGTTTTTATGCAAAACAAATATATTGGGCTGGTTGACGCCTGTCCCATATAGTCTGCATGTGACTATTATTTCACCTCAGTGATCCATATCACGATAAACTATTCATTGTCTGATTTTGACACGTCTGCTTTAATCTAATCATGATTAGTCTTAAATACAGGTGGCCGACAGGTGAATTCTTATATCTGCATACTTCGTAGGAATGGACTTTGCGATTTCCATGAACATTCAGTTATAGCTATGTTCAAAGGGGCCCCTCTAGTCAAAGACAAAACAGACATGTTAACACAATTTTATGTGATATATGTTTCAAATTCTAACCAAGTAGTATGTGACAGGTACAAAAGCATACTGACGGCATATATGTTCATTCTGTAGGGCTTTAACTATTTTACCGTGAATGTTGGAAGTTAATGTCCCACATTTCTATAGCTAACAAACTGTTTGGGAATTTCCAATCTATTTTCATTTTATTATTTTCTTTGAATGATCCATTGCTCCTTTACTTAATATTCTATCATATATATTGATGAATTTACTTGCATCACTTATGCATTCTCTCATCTTTCTGTTGGTCTTCGCTCAATATTCTTAATTAGATCCATATGTTCTTTGGATTGTAAACACTCTAAGTGAGGTGTGACCAAAGCTCTGAACAGACATGTGATGCTGGTGTCATCCCTGAATATATATGTAACACGGCTTGCATTGTAATCAGTTCTGCAATTCTGTTCGCTGTTTTTGCAATGTGTTGCATTTTATGTCTCAGAATCTCAGATTTTCATCTCGAATGTCTCCAAAATCTTACTCCGAACATATTCTCTAATAACCCAAATCTTGTCATTAATCATCGCTTTTCTCTTCGGCTCAAGGAAACAGTCTTATTTAGGGGGTTACAACAGTCAAGATCTGTTTTCAGAGTCTTAGCCACCTTCTTGATATGCCCGTATTACTTTTGATAATAGGAGAAATTGACCATTGAATGGTTAAGTAAACTCACAACAAGATTAATATTTACAGAAGTGTACCCAAATCGATATTCGACCGCATGTTTCCTTTTGAAATTGGCTCCAGATTCTATCATACAATTTCACTTTCCTCAAAGCATAACCTGACTTTGGGCTGATAGTCCTTTGTCGACTATTTTGAAGATTTTCCGGATATGTTTCATAATTTATCGGTCCTTTTAATCTTGATCGCTTATATCGCTTTTGTTTGTGTCATCTACAAACAATAAGGATATATTGCATTAGGCTTATCGTTAACGTAAATCACGACAAAAACGATATCGCCTTCAAACCTGCTTTGTGGATTTTCGCCTTTCACAGGATACAATATTTTATTGTCAATCCTTTCAGGCTTTCTGGTATGGATTCTCCGGTCCTAGTGATTTCTTTACGTTCACAACCTCTAAGACTTCCTCATTCAGTCTACAATTGTTTTCCTTTAAATGGTAGATGGATAGATCTACTTTGAGGAAAGTTTCCTGAAATTGTCTGAGTGAAAGCACTATGACAGAAGACAGCTTTGTCAGTGTCATTCAGTATCTTTCGTTTGTTTGTTTATTTTAATGTAAAGCTATCTCGACAATACCCTTCTCTGGTATTTTATTTGTTTGTTCCCAGTAACTTTGTTATGTTATGAGGTTTAAAGGTACAATCTCCTCTGTGTGTGGTATGGTCAACTTTCAAGATACAAGATGGTAGACTCTGCTGGTGGATTCTTAGTCCCCGGGGTTTGCTGAAACCTTGATGGCCACAGTTACATCTTTTCAGTAGTGGCATTGTTCATAATATGCATGTACACACTTTACAAATTATGCTATTTTAAATTTACCATCACTAATCTAAATCTTTAAATTCATAATTCAGGGGTTTTCCGTACCTGACTCTCTGTTTCAACAGTAATTTATCCTATTAGGATGTCCAGTTTGTGTGCCCCTTGCATCACCGACGAGTCCTACGAGGACGAAACAGCTGTATGATGTAGTGCAATTCGTGTTTGGCTTACTGTACATATTTCACAAACTTTAAAAGTTCAATCCCCTGTATGTGTTACGTTAATCTCCCTTACTTCCCACTTTATTTGGTTATGCGGTGTTTAAAACTCCTTAGTTTCCACTTCATTTAAATATGCAGTGTTGAAATATTTTACCCTTGTTGTTATCAGTCCTGATATATTTCGCAATACATTTAGCCTTATATGAAAACCAAACAAATCGGCCAGAACAGGGGCACACTTTGTTCCCATGGCAAAGCCTACAGTCTGTTGGGGAAAATATCACCGAACTCAACAGATATTTTGTCAACCTGGCTCTCCATCATTCCCACAAACGCATCCTCAGTATATTTAATTTGGCCTTTTTTGTGCTTTACACCAAATATTCTCCAAAATGAATTACCATCATATATTTACATCTCCGTTTGTCTTCTTCGAAAGAAAACCACTCTTATTATAAGAGAACGACGGCGTTCCTGCAGATTTAATTTGTATGACCAATTGATAGTATAAAGAGTCGAAAAATCAAAGGTTTTGACAGAAGAAACATTTTTGAGAAGAGTGTGATCAAGATTGATCGAACGATCTTTTGAAAGGAGGTAGTAGCCTTATAATTAAGTGGTATTAAGGTATACAAATAAGGCTTGAAGACAACTAATGTATTATTTGTGTCTATACCCGCTGTAACCGGTCTCTATGTGTTGTGTTGTCAGTACGTGTTGTACGTGGTAAATGTTGTCAAACGTATTGTTTTGTAGTGGTGTGACCGTTTTCTCTTTGTTACAGACGCCGAGGCATACAGCGCCTACCTCCGGACGAAGATGGGCGAGTCCCTAACAGATGCCGTTGCGCAGGTCATTGCCACAAGACCACGTGACCCCATCAACTTCCTTGCAAACTCTCTGTACAAGTCCAGGGTGAGTACAGCGTGTTCGCGATAGGTGTTTGGTTGGCGTCGTTCTTTTCATTAGATATTTTAGGTAGTAGACATAGACCACTGGTAACAGGGTACTGTGTGTCAGCAGACACTTGTATGTTAAGAACTAATGCAATGATTTGCCTAACATTAGGTATATGCTTTCAGTTTTATTGTTATAAGTAAAATGTTCACAGAAAAGATGTCTCTGTGATATCTGCAAAGACTGGATTGAGGATAGTATCGGCGTCGGGTTAACTACAATTTGCCCTTTTGTGGAACTTTGAAATATTTGTGAAAACCCGTGACTGATGAAGTGCCTGTTTAATTTATTCAGAACATGAAGTCACCAAGTATACAAGTTGCAATCACAAGACGTCTTCAAATGCCAAAGTGGACTCCGGGAGCAACCGGAAGTTCAATAAGTCAACCGGAAAGACAAAGTGAAACGCGTAATGTTACAAAGCAAGTTGGATCACCTAGACCGGCAGCTTCTGTGCAGACAAGCATGGGACCGAGTGTACCTGGCGGGGCCAGTGTGGGGGGTGTTATTGGTTCTATGAAGGACGCGGACGAGGACTATGACTTGGGATTTGGTGGTCCGACAGCGTACGTCCACGAGACTGTGTTGTCTCTATTCTCGCTTATTGGGGACATGTTCGATGACGAAAAAATCAGCTGAGTAACTGAAAGTCGCGTGCTATTTTTTCATCCTAGCCGTATAATATGAATCCTAACATTGAATTGTGTGTAGTAATAACTTGCAACTGTCACTTATAATGAAGATTTTCAACATTATGCAAACCGTTGTTGTTGGGTGACTAATGGACAGGATAAATAATTTTCCGGTTCCGGCACCATCTAAAATGGCATTTTGTCTCTGGCACGAAGCTTTACGGAACACGGTTATCCCATAAGCGGGATGGACTATACAAGTTCGGTTCATGAAGTAACTAAACCACAACGGATACATATGTTTTGCTATGGATAAACCCTCGACATCGAAATATGAATGGAAAGGCATTATTTGTGATAAAATTGGAGTTGAATACGTATGTTGAATGTGACACCAACGTCGCCCCGTTGTGAAACAGTTTCTGTGATGTCTTCCCGTTGTAGGCCTTAAATTATATTTCTATATAATAGTCGATACTTGCTCGGTGACTATATCTGTGTTGAGAGATGGTACACCTGAAGGGAAGAGATTGCTATTCTTCCTGTAAAATGCTATGTCTTTCAACAAAAAATGTCTTAAAATACGTACAGTTCATGAAAGCAGTATAAACTTTGACCTCACAAAAACCGCTCCGTCACAACAGTTTTCGACACTAACATAAATAGGATTGCTATTGTGACTTCACTTTTTTATTGGATTGGAAATTGCAGCCATGTGTTCTGAATATAGGATTAAAGAAAATAATATGGAAGTGTTATGGCAGAAAAACTCACCTAACCTGCCGTGATTGATTATTATGATTATTGTCTATACAAGATGAAAAGGACTCTGCAAACTATGGTGATATATAACTAACCTTGGTCCACTTGTATAAAACATCTCAGCTATTGAGATATCCTCAAGTCTAAGATTTCCCATAGAAAATACATTACTTGAGATTTTCCTTAACTTTGAGATGTTTTATACAAGTGGGCCCAGTACACGTAGAGGAACCTCTATTCCAATCAGTTAACCATTCGGACCTTTCCGTCAAGTATATACACAAGGCTTACTTTGCTTGCCGGAAAGGCCCGAACGATTCCTAGTATTCAAAGTTATTGCTTCACAAGATACTGATACGCTTACAACTCTGAGAACAGGGCGATCATAGGAATTGATGGATGTCATTTTACTTTAAATCAGTCAAGAAGAAAAAGGGCCATTCTTCCGCTTTGCCACTGTCGTGACCCGTCTACGCAAGGTGTCTGGATGGCACAATAGCGATCGGTTGTGATGGTCTTATCATTATCCTGGATGCTGTGGATTTTCAGTGTCATTTACTAAAGAATATATCTAGTCATAACATGAAAATATGGAGTATAGAATATTAAAACATGTAAGAGAGAAAGTGGTGTTTTTTCTAATACATATATTGATTTTGAATATGTTCGTTGTTGTTTGTGTGGTGTTGTGAGTTCATTTAAATGGTATTTGACATATGCATGTATATAATCGATGGCTTATTAAAAGAAACCCTCCGCATCTCACTACAAATTTAGATTCGTTTGAATTGGTTACCCTACCTTAATACTTCCTTGCACACCGACAGGATATGTGAGACTGGCTCTCTCCTCCCTCCCCTCCATACAGTTTGCAGCAGTGATACTCCGTCAGTCACCATCCCACCGGTGCAGGTTTATAGACGGTAGTGTGGTATACAGATGTTATCCAACACGATATTCGGAAAGGCCAATCCTTCACATTGCAAACATCTTCTCCAAGAGATTCGACCTGGCAGTTGTTCCCTGTTGGCTGATTTTCACGTTTTTTCTCCTTCTTTCATCCATATCCCTTCTCATTATTTAATTTCTGTACCACCTGACGTTGTTCTCGAGTGTTCGCCTTTTCCGGCAACGGCGAAAAAACGGATATATTTAATCTGTTGTCTTCCGGCGCAGGTATTTCCGATAAAATCCTTCAATTCCGGTATACTCTTTGCTTCTCTCGCCATAGTACTTGCTGAACGGCCCCCTTACGTTATAGTGTTTGTATCCATGGCTCGCTGATCTCTGTGAGTCTGGAGTCTCTCAGCGTCAACACCAGCCTGCTTCTACAACTTTGAACTGCTCAACTGCCGATCTCAATGGTTGTTGCAGTTCTGTCGAGCTGCTAAGCATGCCGACAGATATGAGCTCCTATACCCATTCGCAATCTTCTCGAAGATTTCCACTATTGACGTTGATATTTCATACAGTTGCAGCAGCCATGGAATATACATGCCTTTTACTTCATCAGATGCCTTGAGTCGGGATTTCTCCATATGCACATGCCTTGTGTTCTTGTTGTTCTTGTTGTTCTTGATGTCAATGAGTGTGTCGTGGATCCATTTCCCTGGGCACTTTGTCGGGATCGCGTAATTGATGGCTTCTTTCCTTGGACTTTAAGTACACACAGCCGGCTGAATCTAACATTCATTATTTGCGAGATTTTAATTGCAACTACGCATAGGTTACCAATTCCTCTGGAAGGGAATAAGACTCATCTGGCGGGCATATGTGTGATTGTTGTAATTGTTAGGTCATCCGAGACGCCATTGCTGCATGATAGATACCAGACGCCATTCTGAATGTATTCGAGATTCTCTCTCTGTTGCGTTGTTAAAACATGAATTCCCTTGGTGGTATGGTGTAACCTGTCACTTTTAGTCTATGCCATCGTTGGTGGGGTGTCGGGGCATTTTTACCGAGTTGATCTTTTCACATCAAGATTGGTCCAAACAAATTACATCTTGTTTAATTGTTAAAGTAATAAATAAGGTATCTTATTAAATACCCCGATGTCAAGACGAAACCCTAGCATCAAGGCTCACGTGGAAATGGAGTTACATCAATGCTTTAATGACGATTAACTCTGAAATAATGTTGAAGCCGGATTGATACCTTATACTACTAATAATAATAAACATTTATATAGCGCTCTATTTAATTTGTAAAATTAATCTAAAGCGCTTTACAACATACCTTGCGTGGAACCTAACATGATCACCGGAAGGACTATAAGACTCTTTAATCTTCCTACATGATTTCTTTTAACTCTTATACACGTATACCAGGTAGAAATTGGGCGTTTCGAATTCCTTCATTCTTTCATTAGCTTGATTTATCGTTTGTTGGCAAAATTTATTCCTTCACATAAAACGTGATTCTTGTGGCTTATGTCAGTACCACTGAGTAACGCTCAATATCTTAATAGAAAAGTTAGAAAATATCATAAAATTCTCCTACAATACCCCGAAATTCCCTTTAGATTTTACACATTAGATCTACTGCCTTTTTGCCTTCTACTCTTTTTGTTGCGTTTTGTCACAAATATTCTGGTTACTTTTCAACTCGTTTCTATTAGTCTTTGTGATAGAAGAGGAAATTATATGCTTCAATGTCAACATATAAACCTACTCGTTTTATACATGTAGATAATTTCCACGTTGAGTGGCCACATGTCATAAACGTGAACATATATTTAAAAAGTTGTTAGGAGCACCAAACCATATAGCATTTATTCATACATTTTTCAAATAGGATTGAAGATAGGTATAATGAATTAGATATATTCGATACAAAGTGTATCTTCATTTTCTAATCATCATACATGTAGGTACTAAAATTTGCACATTATTTTAAGATACATTTTTCAACTGTACCTATAAAAGATGCACATATACTTTTCCATGTTGATATGTATGCGACTCTAAAAAATGCATGTGCATCTTTTATAGGTACACTTGAAAGATTTGACTAAATTAACTATTTAAATTATAGACAGGATTGATTAAGATATCTTCAATGGAATTAAAGATATCTTCAATGGAACTAGATATATCTTCAATTCAATTAAAGAGCTTAAGATACAATTCATTTGAAGATATATTTTAACGTACAGTATGTGGGGATTCTGCTAGTTAGTGTTTGATTAATGATTTCTCCCTAGTCTATCGGAACTCTTCATTTGAGAAGGTAAGAAAAATGCCCGTATCGAATGAAGCGGTGAACTAGGACAGTCGCACATGAAGGTTTGCTAACATTCGAACTGTAGGCTTATTTTGTTCAGTTACCTTGTTTTCTATCCTGTTAGCTTACTCCATTCTTTAAGAAATCATGACTGTCGACATGCACGTCACCATGTTAAGGGTTAAGAGACATGTACACTGATGTAGGCCTGTTTCTATCGACCAGTCAGGATCTGTTTACATCTGTGTACACAGAGACCGGGGTCAGAATATATGATAGAATGCAGTGATTACACTATCGAGACGACTTATTTCCATGTTCATCTATTTAATTGTTGATGTGGGACGGATCGTGACTTATGTCTCTTTTGTTGTAAAAAATAACTGACAGCTATAAAGTGTTGCCTTTTTCGGCTTTAAAAAGCTGCATGTCAGGAGGGGTTTGGTTATACAGACCCCAAGGACCGCCACCACCCTACTACTGTGATAATCAGTACAAAGTTTGTTTTCTTCTTTTCGTCATGATGTTATCCGTAATACTTTTTTTTTAAATTTGAGAATGTTACAGCGATTTTCCTAGACCATTTTTTCACTATAAAATGTACAATGTACATTGCTTAATTAAATTAGTACTGTAATATCAAATAAGAACAGCTAGAAGTAGTGGCGGTACTCTGTCATGGCTGTACTGTGACTACTCTGTCATGGCTGTACTGTGACTACTCTGTCATGGCTGTACTGTGACTACTCTGCCATGGCTGTAAGATTCCTGTTGACTGAGATCCCTCAATTAGTGATACATTATAAGCAACACCATCCTACAAGGTAATGTGCTGTGTAAATCAGATTCTCAACAGGACATTAAAATAACATTTGAAATACTTTTCAGAATTGTTTTCAATTAATACTACATTGTTTTGGTAGGTTTTAGATAATTCTGATTATAATTGTTTGACAGTAAATTAAAACATGCCTGTATTTCAACACACAGATTAAAACAAATGCTTCCAAGATTCTTATAAAAAAGGCACCTAAATGTATTTATTAGACATGCATGGTAAAAAATAGCACATATTTTATTTTGTAAAGAGTAGTGGATAAAGCATTGTACCTAGCTAGTACATGTAATAATAACAGGTAACGTTAACATAAGTTATAACTGGTCTGGACACAGTCATGTCTTCGAGTTCAGTTGTGTAACCTGATCATGAATTCACTAAATAGTCACTACATGTATAAATAATGAAAAAAATATTACCTACATGTAAAACAAAACACGTACTATCTCATAGACTACAAGATATATGAATAATAACAATAATAAATATTTGAGGACAAACAACATTATGTGAATCCAGTCTAATCAGATCCCTGATAATTATGACATCCAGTCCTCTGCCACAAACATCTATTTTCCCTAAAAAAACCCTAATAAAACCTGTCTAATTCAATCAATTTAATTGGATTCCACAGTGTATCAGATTAGACAGGTTTTACAACAGCAGTATATGGAACTAAGGCTATTTCATAGATAACACTTTAAAGGAATGTCAGTTGCACTGAAAGAGCACATTGTCATACTGAGGTTAAACTAAATTCAGGTTCAGATAGTGATGTTGAAGTAAATTCAAGATAACCTTACTATTGTATTCAATGCAGAATTGATAATAGAAGTAAAGTTTTGATCTTGATCATGTTTCACTATACTTTGTGTTTACTTTTTGTTATATTTTTTGTTATTTAACTTAGATTTATCATGCAGTTTAAGAAGACGACATGCATGGATTGAACATTAATATCACACTCGACTATAAGTCTTTCCGTATTGAAAAAACTTAGCAAAATGGGTTGTGCACCAAGTCAAGACGCACCTATAGGAGTTCTGGATCAAAATGGGCAACCTAGAAACCAGCAAACAGAAAGAGCAAAGAGTAGCAATGCACCAGTTAAAGAAGAAGTAGAGCAAGTTGATGCTAAAGTAGCTGTAGTGAAGAGTACTGATGCCGTTGAGTCTATCCCCAACCATACACTGCAAACAACCGATGTTGAGGAGCTTTGTATCCCGGATCATACGACTCATGACTCGCAACCCGAAAGAGAGAAATCAGATCTGATTGAAACAAATAGTGTGAAATCTGATGATGGATCTAAACATGATCAAAGTCCGATTGTGATCCCTGTGGGAGCTCAGGAGGAGGAAATACAAGGAGAAGACAATCGCTCCGATGTTGCTGAAGTGAATAGTAAAGACGACACTGCTTCATTGGCTGATGCCAAGGAGGAATTGCAGGAAGATGGAGTTGTTCAGGAAGGTGGAAATACTCAGGAAAGTGGAGAACCAGAGGATAAGGTAGAAAGTCAAGGGAGAGATGATGAGGAAAGTGGAGAGCTTCAGGAAGAGGGAGATAATCAGGAAAATGGAAAACCTCAGGAGGAGGTTGATAATCAGGAAAGTGAAAATGGCTCTGAAAACACTGCTCCAAGGAGTGACGTTGACAAAGGAAATCAGGTAGCAGTGTTAGTTACTGCTAAACCTGATTCATCTGAAGAGGTACACCAACATATACTGCCGTCGGTTATTCTGATATGTGTCATAGAATCACTTTATGTATGTTATTGTGTACATAGTTACATTTGCTACATGTCTTGTGCACATTTGCATTAAACAAGTGCGCAATGAAGGATATATATATATAAGTATAGTTAAGTATAACAAAATTGTTGAGTTTTACATGTAACTAAACCATTAATAGTCCATTAGTACCTTTGTTTACAGTAAGTTACAGAAAATGATTTGCTTGTTTTCATTTTGTGATAGTCTCTAAAAAATATAAGCTTTGATAAATCTGAGGATTACTGTTTTAACGAGTACATGGTTATTATATATGATGTATTTCATTGGCTGTTACCAGGGACATCAAGATTATCTAACTTTGTGTTTCCTCACACTTTTATTTTAAAGGAACCAAACAAGACTGATGAGGCAGAAGAAGATGATAAAACTGTGAGCGATGAGGAAAACATAGTGACCGACCAAACTGACCTCCCCAGTATTCCTCCCAACCCACGCCCAGGTAGGGTTCTCACTAGCTCTTCTGTCAGTACTATGATGTCATAGTTTTTAAGGGGATGTTACATTAATTTGTTTATCTTTATCAGAGGATATTGTTCTTTCATGGGTGAATAAATCAACATATTCAGTATTATTCACTTCATAAAAGTCAATGAATTATACAAGTTTGTGTGAAGGATTGGGACTACAGATTGCTCACATTGCTTTGACTCGTTAACAAATATCACTGTGTAAATATATATGTAAGGATATTCTGAAATATGCTGCTTGACTCAATAATTCATGTACACATCAAGGCTTTCAGTTGACTATTGATGTTTAGCAATTTCAGAAGTCAAATAGCCTTTTCGCTGAAATTTGGAGGGTCAAAACATGTGTCAAATAGACCTGTTCATTGAGAGCCATATGTCAAAGCTAATTTTTGGGAATAGAACACATACTTTAAAGAGTTGGCTGAAAGGCCTTCCCATGCTCTCTTGTTAGTGTCCGGATTCCATTTTGTACGCTAAATCTTTTCGTTTTTGTTTTCAAATTTAACCAATAATAATTTTGTAACTGGAAATATAACAGTATCTGCTAGTAAAATTATCTGTAGTTGGATATGTCACTTACAATGTAATCTATTTAGTATTGGTACTTTTATATCTTGGGAGAGTCGTATCATATAAATGCAAAAAAAACACAACAAAAACTGAAATTTACTTTTTTATCACATTTTTTTTACAGCAAAATGTGCATCCATTCATAATTCCAACAACTCAAAATGGCCGATCAGGAATTATGTCAAGCTGAATTTTCCAGTAAATGCTCACTATGGTGGATGTGCATCCCTTCTACTTTGTTCAAACAGTTATGGGAGCAAGGGCGAGGAGACTACTGCAGAAATCTTTCTCATGCGATCAGGTTTTGATTGTAATCATCTTGGTACTTCAAGCATTGCGAAAGGAAATTCTGGTCATTTTGGTTGTCAAAACTATTTCATGACAAATGAAGAAGGATTTTTATTGGGTAACTTGATGTTTGGTACGAATACTGTCCTTGTGTTGTCAAATGATTGCCAATATGGTGATCTGAGTAACGGTATCCAGACCAGCTGTCCACCTGGTGATGATGGCCGCTACAGTCTCCTCACAGACGGCAATAGCACTCTCTGTATGCTGGTTCTTTGTAGTTGTCCGGAGGGCAATGCTGCATATATGGTGCGAACAGGTTTCAAGGGCAACTTTGTGGAGGCCAAACTGATTCATGGGGATGATAAATGGAAGTTTGATGTGAACAGCGATGCGGAAGTAGATGCCGAAGGACCGAAAGATTCCTATTTCTCAATTTATGCCAACAAAACAGACAAATATGTAGGTGAAAGGAAAGCTGAGAAGCCACGAGTTCACTTCACCCAGGCTACAGATGGTCAAGAGCCAACACTCGTCCTTGACGACCAGGGACCTGGTGTTCTAATGATTCTGTGCTCCAACAGCCATGGAACAGAAAATAACACAACAGCTGCTGTCTACATGGTCACTATCTCCTCCAGCGCCGAAGTGTCCACCAAACTTGTGGCTAGTGGGGCTGGATCAGGCTGCTCCAATGCTGACCTCTGGGTATTTGAGTCTGTTGGAGGGAAGTGTATCAATGTGAAGGGTCCCCCAGGGCCCTGTAGGTACGCCACACTATCTAACTTGCAGGTGGACATTGGAGAAACAAAGTTCAACCAGACCCTATGCCTAGGTACTGGGGAACCTTCCACTCTTCGGGGCCAGGTGGTAATCACCGACAAATTTGTAAAGGGAATCTTGGACCGACCATCTAAAGTTCACATTAAAGTCAACCATGCAGTTGTAGCTTCATTCAAGCCAGGACAGCTAAGACAAGTTAAAGATGGATATGCCTTCTGTAGAGAGTGGAAACAAGGGGAGATAACCATTGGCACATCACTTGTGAAGGTCTTTGCATCAAGAAGTCATGTCACTAGTAGGTTTTACAGATAAATGTAACAGAGTGCTATTTATTAATCTTTGCAAGAATATGAATTTTCTTAACAGAAAACACTGTTATGGATAGAAAGCTCTAAGGATTTCTAAATGCTCATATCTGCATGGCTATAGCTAATGTAATTAAATTAAGGGCCAGGCAACATGCATGCAAATGTAAACACATGTAGCACTTAATTTTATTTTTATATGATAAATAAATTCAAAGATTTGAATTCAATACCTAAATCATATCCCATTTTTCGGACTGCCAATTGTCACCTGTCCTAATGTTGTACCTGTGTCTGGTGGTAACAGCGTTTCCCTGTAACTTGATACTTGTAGGTGGGAAGAGTGTGATGTTAGAACTGAAGGCATCACCTAAAAGGATCATCACACAGAAGGAGGGTGTGGTCTACACATGCAACAGTGGTGGTTATGACTACACTAGTGTCAATGATATCACTTACGCCAGTGAACACAAGCAATTTTGCCAGTATGACACAACTGACACCAATGGTAAGTAAGCATTGGGTGTGTAGCGAAACTGGACTGGGTCCATTATCGGTGACCAGGTAGCTCAATTGGTAGAGAGTCAGTCTAGAGTTTGGAGGATCCCGGGTTATAACCCCGGTCTGACCATTGCTACGGAAGTTGGAATAGGGTCTCGTATGTCTTCTGGGTCAAAGACTTTGTTAAAAGAGGAATGAATGTAGTGTAACTGGACTGGGTCGATCATCAGTGACTAGGTAGCTCAATTGGTAGAGCCTCTGTCTAGAGTATGGAGGGTCCTGGGTTCGAACCCCAGTCTAGACTTGCATTTCTCATTCTCCTGTTACAGGTGTTTATATTTATCAACTAGATTTGTTTTGATCTGAAAACTTACAATGAGGATATATGCTACCTCAAAGTTTATTATGCAGAATCACTTAAGTGTTTTAATACTTACATGTAGATTCTCTAATGTCTTTCAAATATGGTCTCAACTAATTTAACGAACTAAAAAGATATAATTCTTGAAAGATGAAATTTCTATCAGTGTGGAACTCTTTAATTTTGAAAACAGATTCATTCAGTGAGGAGCTATTTTGGATAGGAGATTTCATTTCGCAGTAATTAAGGTGGTCATTTGTCCTTTAAATATTGATATGATTGTTGATACATATAGGAATGAGATACTCAACATACGGTGAAGTGAAGGTGCATAACACCATTCCATCCCTCCTAATGGCCACTCACGATGGAGCTCTGTACGCTACACTACGCCACTTCTCCACGGAGGCCATTGCTGAACAGAAGGTTCACTATGATGTAAGTGTCCGGATAATGTACAAAGGGAGGGAGTTATATAATATAACAGCTCCATCTTTGTGAAAGTGTACATATATATAAGACGAGGACATTCTTGTCATTAATAATTATCACTGTTTAATGTGAGTGTCATCAACTGAAAGACAGGGATCAGAACAAGTACATTGTTTTTGCTTTAAGAATAATATCCTGGAAAAATTGACATCATTGTGATATCGTTGAATTATTTTGTTTTAATTTGACAGGTTGCTGTCCCAAATGGTTCCTACATAATCCGGTTTCACTTCATACACAGGATTTCTCCATCTGCAGATTTTGTTTGTAATGGGAACATAGTTTCCAAATATGTATGTATTTCATAAGTCAGTATAAAAGTATAAATAATAATATCTCGTAGAAATATTGTTACCAACCCTAATTTGAGCTGCCTGACTCCCCCCGCCCTTCCACCCTCCCGCCCTTCCACCCCACCCACATACAAAAATCATCAAGGTATTGATCAGATTTCTCTTTGATACACATTGTATGTCATGGCCAATCACTTGCTTATAAAATACAGACTGAACAGTTAAAATAATAATGTATTTATTTGATACTTTAATGAAAACTGTACAATTCTGCCTGTAACTTTGGTGCTTTTCACTGTCAGTTATATTCATAGCTTTCCGATGACCAAACCAACCTATAATTACATGATGACACATTGACAGTGATTTTGTCTACACCACTTACAGTTAGTTTCCAGTACAGGACCTCTATAGGGCCTTTCCAATGGATTCAATTATTGTATTGCACTGAACTTGATTATATTTGCAGTATTCATATTTTAGCACCTTCGGCTAATTATAATTTACAATTGTTCTAAAAGATCAGATATCTTTTGACTGCTAAAAGGTAAGTGCGAAGTTAAATATAAGCACATTGCATGTTTACAATGTATAACATGCACATATGGACAGTCCATGGACATCCAAACATCAACATCTCGAGCTCTATTAAAAAAATAAATGTTGTGTTTACATTATGATCTTTTCATCAAGTTATTTAGTTGTCACATTTAACAGGATATTACATAATAATGTATTTAGTATTTTTTTTTTTTTATTTTTTGTAACTGCTAAATCATCTTTAACTCAAACTATATGATATTATGAAAAGCTTGCTGTTTACAGATCACGCAGGCCTCTGATTCTGCAAAAGACTTCCTGAAGGAACACAGTGGCTATACTACATACATAGCTGATGTGCCGTTGGAGGTCACTGATGGCAAATTGACCATCAGATCCGCGAAGCAGGCGATCTGTGCATTTGCTCTTCTTGACAAGAAGAAGTACAAAGAGAAAAAACAGTCACCGGAACAACTCGAAGAAGAACAGTCAGAGAAGCAGAAACTCATGGACACGATTGACCCTTTGGTTCGCTCACTTACAAGGAAGCAACTTCAAATCGTAGGCTGGTCTGCCAACCTGTTGAAAAATGGAAGTGGAGAGGTATGTTTTTTTTTAATTCGGCGCATATTATGTGCAATTAAAACATGAATGATTTCAAATTGGTATTATTAATTATAGCCTTTGTAACAATCAAATTTTGTTCGAAATCTAACAGTGCCTTTTGAAACTTTCATCTGACATCTTCTACCAATAATTTAAATATTGCAATCTGTCATATGACTTAACAAAGCACACATCTGTAAGTGGATACTAAAATCTATCTGCGAGCGACACTGTTGTTGGGGAAAATGATTATATCAGGAAGGGGTGCACACTATACACAAGAATAATCCAAAACCAGTCCTGAGTCACAGCCATTTACCGTATATTGTTCGGGGATTTTCAGAAATGTTTTAAAATATACCTACCGGGTACTCGCAGCAATAAACTGCTTGAATTTTGTGTAATAACTCCTGATTGCATTGTCTATATCTACCATTATGAAGAGTTGTAAGTTAAAGTCATATTACTGACGAATGTTTGTGTGGTACAGGAGGGAAACCTGTCGCACTGGAACACCTCTGGAACCTGGAATGTGTGTGAGGGAGGCTACGGTACAGAGAAAGCCTTCCAGACGTCTCATATGGGCTGTAAAAAATATCAGGAGGTGAACCTGTTGGAGCATTTCTCCGAAGAATATCTGGACACATCTCCAGACATCCAGGTAAAAGACAAGTACTGGAGTAGCATTATCCCGCAATTTATACTACACTTTTTCTACTGCATACTAAAGATTTACCAGTATATAATTTCATAAAAACTGTATTTACATGGAAGACTTTTTTTAAGGAATGGAATTTGATTTTTCCAACGTTGCTTTGGCCTCATAAATTTACCGCAATTCATTATAAATATGTTCATGTAAATGTGAATGAAATATTTTTTTAACTATTTGAGAGATAATGGGAATATAGCTTTGAACTGGTTGCTTTTTTCACTTTTTTTGAATGAGGCTGATAGTTATGAAATTAGAAAAAATGTGTTGCAGTAAACTGGGATTTTTTAAAAACTTTTTTCACAAAGTATCTTCTATAAAAGACTTAAGACATCATACTTTATGGAAGATTATTATTATATTTCAGATATATAAAGTTAAAGTTCATCTGGTAAATTACAAAATGCAAATTAAGAGATTATTTTTTTTCCACTTTGGTACTAATAAAGGGATTTGGGAAAAATTGCACCACTTCTATT
The DNA here is from genome assembly GCA_032359455.1 of Chlamys rubida. Classification (NCBI taxonomy): domain Eukaryota; kingdom Metazoa; phylum Mollusca; class Bivalvia; order Pectinida; family Pectinidae; genus Chlamys; species Chlamys rubida. The sequence continues at coordinate 20,443 of JAUMHH010219965.1, forward strand.
GGGAATGGAAGGGCCAAAGTTTGGACTGAAAATGACCCAAGCAAAATCCCTATGGAAATAGGATTTTATTGCTATTTTGGGTCTATGAATAAATTTAACAGGTATCTTGTATAAAGAGGTTTAAAGAGGATGTATGTGAGTATATGAGGTTATTGTTACTTTTATGTCGTACTATTTAACAGGTATCTGAATGGTATAGAGAAGGTGTGTGTGGCGGAGGTTTCTATAGCTATGAGGCTAAGCTGTTGAACGCAGATGGCAATGTAAGTCTTCACTTATTTCATTCATTAAATAACAGCAGTTGTTTTAAAAACCATTCTTCAATTAAAGGTTGTATTTTAAAAGAGGTTTCACAATAAGTGATTTTTTAAGTATTTAATACGTTGTGCGAAACAAACCTGTATTAACATATTATTTTAATGATGTCGGTCCCTCCTCACCCCCCATCCCCTAACCCCCACCCCACACTATTTGATTTTCTCTTATGTCATTTTGTTAAGATGATGTATTTTCGTATGAATTGTAAACTCAGAATATGTACAGTGGAGCGTCGTTAATCCAGCCATAATCTTTTCTAATAAAAGTGGCTAGATTGTGAGACACCTACTATATACATGAAGCTGCAGAAACTGAAGCTCAAGGTCCGGGCAATTATTCATAAAATTAATCTTGTGCTCAAACTCAGATTCCATGCTCTAGCCAAATTTCTTGTTCCCGTGATAAATTGATAAAAAAACCCTCTAATTTTTCAATGGAAGAATGTTTTAGAGACTAAAACCGGAATAGCTTGTTTTCAATGCTTGACCTTTTGAAGGACTTTCGTATTTGCAAGCATCTGAATGGTTTCCTGATTCCACTGTAGTTAATGGTGCTTTGGTTTTCAGGCCGTTGATTCTTATAGCACAGGAAAAATTGGAACCATCTACAAAGATAAAGCTTGGTTAAACGCTACTTCTACATTCAAAGATTACGGACCAGGAGTGCGCATGGTTGGCATAACCTCGTTTGGTAAGCATTTGATCTGTGTATATCCTAGTAACCATCTGTTACTAATTGTGTGTATATCCTAGTAACCATCTGTTACTAATTGTGTGTATATCCTAGTAACCATCTGTTACTAATTGTGTGTATAT
>JAUMHH010219966.1:0-12233 GCA_032359455.1 Chlamys rubida
CTCTGCATCAGTTTTTGTTTTCCCTGTATCAGTTTTTTGTATTCCCTGTATCAGTTTTTTGTATTCCCTATATCAGTTTTGTATTCTCTGTATAAGGTTTTGTATTCCCTATATCAGTTTTGTATTCGCTATCAATTTTTGTATTCTCTATCAGTATTTGTATTCTCTGTATCAGTTTTTGTATTCCCTGTATCAATTTTTGTATTTCCTGTATCAATTGTTGTATTGCCTGTATCAGTTTTTGTATTCTCTATATCAGTTTTTGTATTCCCTGTATCAGTTTTTGTATTCCCTATAACAGGTTTTGTATTCCCTGTATCAATTTTTGTATTCCCTGTATCAGGTTTTGTATTCCCTGTATCAGTTTTTGTATTCCCTGTATCAGGTTTTGTATTCCCTATATCAGTTTTTGTATACCCTATATCAGTTTTTGTATTCCCTGTATCAGTTTTTGTATTCCCTATATCAGTTTTTGTATTTCCTGTATCAGGTTTTCTATTCACTGTATCAGTTTTTGTATTCCCAGTATCAATTTTTGTATTCCCTGTATCAGTTTTTGTATTCTCTGTATAAGGTTTTGTATTCCCTGTGTCAGCTTTTGTATTCTCTGTATAAGGTTTTGTATTCCCTGTGTCAGCTTTTGTTTCCGCTGTATCAGCCTCCGTGTTCTGTTTTGTCTGTGAAAAACACAATAAGAGTTAAAGTGGAATATAAGCAGGAGGACATTGGGCAAACGTTATTCCTTCTGGTTGAGTTAGTGATTTTAATATTTGTGCTTAGTTCGGTGGAAAGATTTTTCAGCAGATTATATGCCTTCCTATTAAAACTAACTGTGCCCCTCTGATTGCCCACTTGTTTTTATGATGGTGAACTTGTTGAAGTTCTTGTAAGAACTGGTAACAAAAACCAAGTCAAGTCCTTCAATTTCGCATTGAAATATATAGACAATGTGCTGTCTTAAAATAACAGGAATTTCGTGGACAACATCAGTTGTATGTACCATCCAGAGTGTAAGATCAATGACACTTCATGCTCTTCTACTTTAGCCGTTTTCCTTGATTGTATTAATAGCATGACCAAACGGGACGACTTTCTACTAAGTTGTGCGATTGGGATTTTCCTATGTTGTATTTTCTCCTCCCTGCTTCGACAATCTTAGATTGTTGATTTGATGTGGCGAATAACTATTTTTGTGTGATATTAGGTCGATGTTTTTTCAGTATGCTCTTTAGGAAGAGCATAACTTCAGTATGCTCTCTATGAAGCAATCGACGCTTACCCTTTTGTAACACCTGGTCTTATTCTCCTTGTAATGTTTCAAGGGTCTCATATGCATCTTTCCTTTGTACATATTTCGCCCCAGTTTTATCGATTTTGAGTTAAAGTTACCGTTTTGTTGACAGATCGGTATTCCCTTTTTTCCTGTAACAGTGCATGCATTCTCTATATCAATTCCGGAGCCTATGTATTACAGTATTTGTAGATAGGGTGATATTTAAAAATGTATTGGATATTTACTATGAAATTTAAATGAAGCGATACAATGAAGGTAATTATAGTGGTACTAGGGAGTGAATTGGAGTAGTACTAGGAAGTGGATTGAACTGGTACTAGGGCGTGGATTGAAGTAGTACTAGGAAGTGGATTGAATTGGTACCCAGGTTTGGATTTTAGTGGTACTGTGGAGTGTATTGAAGTAGTACTAGGTAGTGGATTGTAGTTGTACTAGGGGGTACATTTAAGTGGTACGAGGGAGTGGATTGGAGTGGTACTAGGGGTCGGATTGGAGTGGAACTGGGGAGTGTAAAGGAGTGGTCCTAGGGATTGGCTTTAAGTGGTACTAGGGCGTGTAAAGGAGTGGATTGGATTTATACTAGGAATATATTGGAGTTGTATCATGGAGTGGATTGTAGTGGTACTGGTGAGTGTATTAAGTGGTACATGTTTGGGATCTGTTATAACGGATTTGTTAACGATTTGTGTTTCGTAAGTTATTTCTTTTGTGTTTTAGCATACACATGTAGTTAGCTCCTGTATAGACTTGAATGGTGGAATTTGCAATTGTTAACAAATTGCAGACAGGAACCGTAGCGATATCAGTCTTTAACAAGAAAACACCAGAACCTGAAGTAATCCCACAACTTTACATTTACACACGAACGCTTATAAAGTCGAGTTTGAGTGCTAGTCCTATAATTAAATAAACCAGGAGGGCCCTATGGACTTACGGAATTGTGATTAGAGTTGAACTTACTGAGTCTCGCCTGTGGCTTTAGGAGAACATGACAGTACCCTGGGGTATAATGCTACGACAACATTTGTTTTTGGGAGTTTATTAGACAGTTGTGTATAATGTAAGAGTCTGCGATGCGAAATAAAGCCCACATATGTTGACCTTTCAATGATGTTAAACTTCAAACCACAATTTGTTTTCCGTTCATTCATTCTGTCAAATAAGAACGGTCTAAATTTCATTGCTATTGCTAAGGCAAATATAATGGCCGTTGCAATTATTGCAGGGCAGAAGAAAGTCCTGGGCGACCTAATAGCACTAATGAGAAAGGTTGGCGACTTTTGTCGGTGGTACGATAATAACTTTGGTTTATTGAAACAAACCAATTGTATTCAATAGAAAAGAAATAGAACCAGGGATTAAAGTAAACTAATTGCTTTTTATGAACGTGGCGAATTGGTGAAAGAGATAATGATCGAATATATCAATCATGTAAGTTCCAGGACCGGATACATGGAGATCGGTAGAGTATAACAATCTACCTGTGTATCATAATCTACCTGTGTATCATTGTTATATGATATAGAGGGGATTAATGGTTTCCTCTCGGATCTCTCAACAGTATAACGGTACATTCTGCAATACGAGAGAAAAATAATTCGCACAATAATACTTTTCGAATAAAAAAGCATTATACATTTCCTACTTCTGTTTAAAGTAATTTCAACGAGGAAAATCTCACAGGCAAAAATGGCTGCTCAATGCAATTCCAACACTTTTGCTATTATCTGGTAAGAGTTGATTCAAAAGATATTATCTTATTATTATGGTTATGTTATTAGGCAAACCCATTGCATGTAGCAAAACTGAACCAAAACAACCACCTAATCTACCATAGCTTCATCTGCATCCAAAAAGAACATATCCACCTTTGAATGCAGTGAATAGAAAGCACCGTTCGGAATGGTCAATATTAAAGGTGATATTTCCACACTGTGACAAATACCAATTTTCGATATTCATATACTCTGTAATATTTTTGCGGGTGTCATCATGATCTGGATTCCAAAAGACGGCGTTCAGAGGCAACCAAGATATAATAATCATTCACAGGATTGTCTTATGCACTGATCTGAGTCAAAATATACACCTTTTATCATCAATAAAATGATCATCACACTACGTTTGAGGCACGGTAGTCTAGTGCTAGGACGCCGGGCTCATCACCAACGGGTTGCGGGTTCGAGTCACGACACGACACTGTGTTGTATCCTTGAGCAAGATACTTTACTCCGCTTGTTCAAGTCTACTTAGCTGTAAATGAGTACGTGGTTTGGCAGTGCTGGAATTGGTGAATGCTAGCTGTGAGCGCCGAAATGGCAGCACCGGCTGTATGCTCACCAGGGAGTTGAGAAAGATATTGGCTGGTTGCAAAGGCCCTATAACCACGGATAATAATTTGAGACGACCTACGAATTAGGTTGTGATAAAGCGGTATATAAGAACCTCGAATTATTATCATTATTATTAATAACATGTTTATGATGAGGTTATTTCTCTGATGTGTCAAGATGATAATAAAGTTTTGACAAATGAAAACAACACCACAGTAATAACCTAAATTATACATTGTACATAAAGGATTCCAACTGAACACAGGCAAACCAACATGTGCCTTTGTCCAGTTGGTATTCATATTGCCTATGAATGCCACCTGAAATCAATTCAATGCTCAAGTATTATACGACAGTGTGAAGTTATCACTAGATAACATTGTACCTACAAATATTGTACAACAATGTAACTTAACCTTAGACTACAGTGTATCTACAAGTAATATAAAACAATGTATAATAACACCAGAGAATACTGTGTAACTGAAATTATTATAGAACAATGTATTATTAGCACTAGAGTATGGTGTATCTTTAAGGAATGTACAATAATTTAAAATCAACACCAGACTACTGTGTATAATTTACACTAGATACAGTGTATCTAAAAGTAATGTAACACAGTGTACATGTATAATTCAGTAGTTATACAGTATCAAGGAGTATAACATAACGAGTTAGAATGTATAATTACTAGTGCTAAAATGTACTCAGTATGTGATATATCTTTTCTTTTCTATCATATGTTTCGTCTGTGTCTTCTGAAGCTCATCTGGTGAGCTCCTTGTAAGAACAGCGTGTCCTGGTGGGGTATCATGCAACCGTTGCCTAGACATTAAATTTTAGTGAAATGCCATTTAGGATTGGCCTTGAGTAGCCCAACTATCTGCAGATATGAACTGTCTTTATATGTCCGCAGAAGTGCTGAGGTTCACATCTCACCGCCAGACACTACTAATCAACACTAGACATCTGTTTTGACATCGTGCATGACGTGTTCGTGTTTTGTTGTTGTTTCAATTGATTGATATAGAGTGAACTTTGTCAGGCTGTGATCGTTTGACATTCAAAATACGTATGCAATACCACGATATTTGTCGGTTTAAATACACACAATACTCTTTGTGCATTAAACATTGTCAATATGTACTCTGCCATATTATATATAACAATGAAATACATGTACAAATATATATTGTCATTTCAGTTTTCCGTAAAAGCATGCTAACGAAACTGACTTGTCTAAGTCCGCCATTGCATATCTTTATAGTATAATAACTGGAGTATAATTTACACTTGTATGATTTATGAAAGTATGGTTTAAACTGGTATAGTTTACATACACTAGTAAGATGTATACTCGTTGACATTAGTAAAGTAAACATAAGAATGGTTAAAACTAGTTTTGCTTAAACGTTTATGGTTTCGCTAGTATTGTTAACACTAAGTATTGCTTACACTAGTATGGTTCATACTAGTATTGTTAACACTAGTATTGCTTACACTTATATTGATTACACTAGTATGATTTACATTATTATGGTTTATACTACATGTTTAGTATGGTTTTCACAAGTGCGGTTTACATTAGAATGGTTTACATTAGAATAGTTTACATTATAATAGTTTTCATAAGAACGGCTTATTCCAGTTCGTTCTGATATCCTGCAGGAATGACAGCTGATAGTCAATCATTACATAAGGATATAGTGCCAACAATTTATTACTACTAGGTGTAAACATTATTACATCAAGTATTAAGAGAAAATAGATATGTGCAGGACACCATGTTGCAGTACATTGTACCTCTGTACTTAGAATATCCAATGATTATCTTACACTACAAGTTGGTTAACTCTGGTGGTTGACTGTCAGTCCCCAAAATTGGCCACATATTGTCAAATATAGACATTTTCCCACTTTTGTTATCTTCTAAACATATTTCAAAACCCTTTAGACATTTACCTTCACTCGTTTAACCTGTAATACAACTGATGAGTCTTAAAAATAGACGAAATGTCCATATGGTGAAGTAAACACGCTTATTTTGGGTCTCTGCATCGATAAACTATTTTGTTTAAACAATTAAGAGCTTCCTTGCTTCCTATGTCTAGTGAATATTGTAAGTCACAGTGTGGTTGACTCTGTTGGTACATGTACACTATCTGTCCCCGAGGTTGATCGAGGTTTATAAATAAACTATTTGGTTGCTCTAAACACGTTTTAAAGGGTTTCTTTTGCATTAAATGTGGAATACTTTAGAGTCAAATTTCTAGTGGTTACACTATTCCTTTCCTTCCTCCTCGTGACTATTCTAATTTTCTTTTGTTGTTGTATCATATTGAGTTGTGTTTTGAACGATAAGTGGGTTGGTTTCGACTTTTCGAGCGTGGATTTTCTTTCAGTTGGTTTGGTATTCAAGATCGTGCTCCGAATTTCATGATTACTGTGTTTAATGCGAACAATTGACGGAAACACTGTCAACACATGGTTTCCAAAGATGCAGGTTGATGAAGACTATGGACAAGTTTTATGTTCGCCATCATGATAGCATTGGGAAATTTATGCATTTTCTTTGTGTGACATGAATGTTGATGTATGCTATTTTTCTCATTATTGTACCTTATGGGTTTGTTGTCACTACCAAAGATATCGATGTGTGGACGTAACATTACTTGGAGTTGGCCTAGATTGACACGCCGGGTGTCGTCGACGACGAAGCAGGGGACGCTTACTCTTCCGGAACACATGGTCTTATTCTTCGTGCATGTTTTCAAGGGTATCCATCTTAATCCTTCCTTTGTTCAAATTTTGCCCCAGTTTTATCGATTTTAAGTTTGAAATATGGTGTTGTTGACGCTTCGATATTCTGTCTGTTTTTATTGACAATAATTCCACCGCCTATGTCAGATTGTCAAAAGGGAATGCATCTAAAAAGTTCGATAACGGATAGCTACTATTTTAAAGCTTCGTACTTCTGTCTAGAATGACAGTAAAACCTCAATTTATCGCCAAATATCTTTATAATGCAAACATTTCTCTCGACATATTGTGGCAGTACAACGAGGTATAACTGTACATTAAAATGTAAATCATTTACAGTAAAAAGGACATCCATCCGAAATCAGACCAGACCGCTCTGTCATATGTTAACGGAGTAAAACTGATCTTCATGTATCGTTGTAAGAAAGGTATATCAGTTTTTATATAAAAAATTGATAGCCACATAATAGATTGTTTACAAAGGGATACCTAGACTAAAACAACCACTTTCTCTCACATTACTCCTGTGCAGACCGGGGCTTACTTTAGACTTACCATTCAGAGGTTATTGGGATTTAGTGAATTTCCATTGCCCATGATGGATATCACATGATGAATGCTAAAAACCGAATAGGTAACAGGAAGTACACTGTCCATATGGATTCAGAACATAGCATCAATGTGCCTTTAATACCATTAGCCGAGCAATCCAGTTAAATCAGTACTATTACAAGAATTGATCTCGCTCATACCTGATTCAATAGCCACACGTTACTTTGATACAGATGTAAAGATAGCACATCAAAATGAATTGTATAATATATAGCGTGCCAAACCTAGTTACGGACACCAGCGGGTGAGGAAAGGGTCTGACACGGGGGTTTACAACACACGCCGTCACGCACGTGTCCATGCTCGTGTTGACTGGACTAAAGTACGAGTACATAGTACCGTTGGTTTCCAGTCCCAGAGGAAGTCTTCCTCATCGTGTGCCCACGTACATATCCCTATTAGTATTGGTAATATCAAAACTTCTGTTTTAAACGTATGTCTGATTACGTTGTCTGGGGTTAAAAACAAGGCAAATTGCATAGACAACTTAAATGGGGTCATATTGTTTAAATTGAAACGGCTATTGATTTTACTTACCTAAGAAAATCCAATTAGTTTCGGAAGGACTACAAGAATAACAATTTATCAATGTCACATGTAGATAAACAAGATTCCCGTGCTAATTATTCTACAATCTATACATTATCATTTTCCTATCTCGTCTGTTATATTGTTAATGACTCGGTGACGTCACTTCTATTTTTACTTTTTCTCGATTGTGTGCAGTCTCGTTAATGACTGACCTAAAATGTATTGCATAACGTCTTTTGTTAACAAAATTTTACTTGTCAAACATAAGGTATATGAATACAAATGTATATCTTAAAAAATCTCAGTCGATCCGTCTTCAATAATTTTGCTTACTATATAGTTTTTCAATTTCGCAAGCTAAAACTTCGCGGTTGTCTCGATCAGGATTTGTTCGCAGGGATAAAATTTCGAACAACGTGCAAATGGCGAGGTAAACATATGACCCCTGCGTGGGTACGTTTATGTTTCAGTGATGGAATTTATTTTGCAAATGGTTTGTAAAAGAAGAAATGTTATGTTGAATTGTTGTTGTATCCTCATTATTCGGCAGTAAGTGGTTAAACAGATGTTTTTCTTTTGTGTCTATACAGACATGTCTACGAAGATTCTCATTCATGGTATCACTATTCGCTGAGTATTTAATTTCGCGCTATCTTTGGTGATAGCTATAACACTGGGCGTTCAATGATGGCTGTGAAGGTGTGTTTGAACAAACAATCAACACAATATGTACAAAAATATAAGTGTTTTAATGAACAGGTCAATAGAAACTTTAAGACAAATTGTATATAACATGAAAAGTAACGCAAATAGGAAATTTGCAAATATTACATATATCAACTAAAAGTACATTGTTTCATCTAAAGTTGATATCCTGGTGTATGACACATTGCTAACAGAAAGAAAAAACATGACGCCAGTATTCTGGGCGGAAATCAGTTTGGTTCACGAAATCAAATATAATCCTATGTGAGCAATATAGCTGGAGGAGGTTTATAAATGGTCGGTAACCTTGACATTGCATTTGAATGACTAAGTCACATGATCGTTTTTGATGTCACATGGAGCAGCAGCTCACTTGTAATGTGGTCACCGACTTTTTACAAATATGCCCACTGGGCTATATTTTTTCATTCGTGTTACTTTTGTGGCGAAGACTGTCAGATGCAATGACGTAGTAGTTATTCTATGTTCTGTATTAAAATAAAACTGCTACATACAGCATGGTTAGCTTGTTTTTACCCTTATTGTTATTTTGTTTTCAATTTTCACTCCATGACACAATCAGCCAAATTGTACAACATCCGCGTCATTCGCCTTTATCTTCACAAAACATTATGCCTTGTTTCCATCAAACTGCTATTTAGCCTATTCATCACACTACAGACAGTTTAATATTGGCTAAAATAAGCATTGCATTGCTTCCTAGCGTAATGATTGATACGTACGCTTTACTTACTGTAAACGTTAATGATGAACATGTGTAAACGTTCATGATATATATACATTATACTCACTCTAAGCCTAAATGATTCAGTTATATACGTTATACTTACTATAAACGTTAATGATGTACATGTGTAAACGTTCATTATATATATACATTATACTCACTCTAAGCCTGAATGATTCAGTTATATACGGTATACTTACTATAAACGTTAATGATGAACATGTGTAAACGTTCATTATAATTATACTCACTCTAAGTCTGAATGATTCAGTTATATACGGTATACTTATTGTAAACGTTGATGTTTTATATACATATTTATACTTGCGTTTTACCATTGATTATTGTACATTATTCTCACTCTAAACCTAAATGATTCAGTTTTATAGTTATACTCACTGTAAAAGTGTATGTTTATATACATATCTATACTTGCGTTTTAACATTTATTAATATACAATGTACTCACTCTAAACCTTAATGCTGCAGTTAAATACGTTATACTTACTGTAATTAAACGTTTATGTTTTATATGCATATTTATACTTAAGTTTTAACATTTATGAATAGACATTATACTCACGCTAAACCTTAATGATTTATATACATTATTATTTTTGTAACCATTTATACTTTATATGCATTAAACTAAATGTCAACTTTAACGATTCTCTACACTTGTACGTTATACTTACTGTCAGCTTTATTGATTTATATACATTATACCCTATGTTATATAAATCTACGTTATATATATATCTACGTTATATATATCTACGTTATATAAATCTACGTTATATATATATCTACGTTATATATATCTACGTCTACGTTATATAAATCTACGTTATATATATATCTACGTTATATATTATATCTACGTTGACTTGCTTTTTATCAATAATTATTAATGCACATTATACTCACATAAAACCTTAATGAATTATATATTTTTTAAACGTTAATACTTTATATGCATTATAATTACTGTACACGTAAATGATTAATATTACATTATAGTTACTGTAAACTTAAATACCTTGTATACATTGAACAGGTAATTACTGTAAATGTTAATTATTAATATACATTACACTAACATAAATGTGATTTATTGATGTAAATTATATTCACACTACATTAATAACGTGTAAACGTTAATGATTTATACATGGGTACATTATACTTGCTATTTATAAACATTAATTATTTTACGCATCATATTTACTTTAAATGTAAATACTTTGTACACAAATGTATATAGTATTTACTGTGAACTTTTCAACATTCATTATTAATGTAAATTAATCCTACTCTAAACGTCAATACTTTATATACATCATACATATCATGAAGGTAAGGAATTCTTACTGTCAACACTTCTAATCCATAGATGCATTTCACTTGCACAAAATGTTAATATTTTATATGCAGTATGCATTCTGTCAACGTTTATCCAAGTATTCTTATGGTTTTAAATTTCTGGTATCAACATATTAGCAAGGATGGCGTTAACCACAACTATAAATAATGTCGGAGTATTTAAAAAAAAAAGTCAAAACACGTCATAGAAGAAAGTCATGGTATACAGTATTTGATGTTGTTCAAATGGAAGTTTTGTTTATTTTTCTAATATTGAAGTGTTCAGAGCTCCATGCATGTCACACAGAATACAGCGACGTGTTACTGACTCAGCTAGAGAGAATTTATCTTAAGTTCAATCAGTAAAGAACTTACCTTACTTCATACCAATATGAAGCACACCTTCGTCATACATATCAGTATCATGAGAGCTTTCCTTTCCAAGAAAGACGAATGGATATAAACATATGGTGGTAAATAATTTTAGAGCATTGTTTGTGAAAAGCACAACAAAGGCCAAAATAAAAAAATATATTGAGGACGGTATTGTGAGAATGATCGAGTTCCAGGTTGACACTATCTTTGTTGATATAGGTGGCAAGACTTTCCACCAGGCAGACTGCAGTCATTTTAATGGGAACAAACTGTGCCCTTTTTCTGGCGAGCTTGTTTTCGTTTTCATGTGAGACTCAAATTTTTGACGACATTATAAGGACTTGTAACAAATTCCTACAATGTCACAGATATATCGACGATGTGCGGTATTTGAAAAACAAGAAATGTTTTGACCCCATCGATCATATCTTCCCTCCTTCGTATCTAGGACATGACATATTCTTTCTCTTCAGCCGCATCCCTCGTTCATTACTTGTAACTTGACCAGCAAGGGCGGCCTACCATTTAGCTGAACGATAGGCGGGACGACCTTGACCTTCATATAGTTAATTTTCCCTTTCTTGATAGCAACAAGAACTGTCCCTTTCTTGATAGCAACATTTGTACATGTTTACATGTCGAAGGTAATTCGGTATTCAGAAGCTTGCACCGAACACTGCCAACGGACAAACGTACAATACAGGGTTTCCAAAAGTGCAAGTTGAAGAAGACTATAGACAAACGTTATAATCGCCATCTTTACCACATAGGGAAATATGCTTTTTCTTCGTGTGATATGAAGGTCGATGATTTTGACTATGTTCCTCAGTGTGCCTTGTGGTTTTCTACTCACTTACCGAAATCTGGTATGAGGGCGTGACATAACCCTGAGTTTACCTAGATTGACATAGCGGGTGGCGTCGATGTAGCAAAATACTTAGTCTTCCGGAATACATTGTCATATTCTTAGTAAAAATTGTCTTCGTAAAAACTTTTTCAAGAGTTTCCATGCAAATCTTTCCTTTGTTCATATTTTGCTCAAGTTTTATCGATTTTGGGTTAGTCTTATGGTATTGTTGACATTTCGGTATATTGTTGTTGTTTTTTCAATCTCCAGGGGTGGCATATTTAGTGCAAACGTAACCCTGTTAAAGATAAAAAATTAGTAACAAACCTGACCGAGATAATAACAAGCTATGCATGAAGCGTCGCGGTCATAAAGACGTACACTAAAACAAGCATGTTCGTAATAAAGACGTCACAAACGCGGCAGTGATAAAGACTATCATTGCTACAAGCGTGCTTGTGAAAACGATGCACATTGTAACGACGCTTTCCGTGATAATACTAACACTGTGACAAGCGTGACATTGATAAAGACTTACAATAGAAATGTTACAAGCGTGATCGTGAAACAAACGTTACCTGTATACATGAAAGTTTTATTTTGAATTCGGTATGGTTACAAATACAAACATAAGCTCTACTGAGCTTTTAACCGAATACATAC
>JAUMHH010219977.1:0-12233 GCA_032359455.1 Chlamys rubida
ACGCTTCACTGGTCATTTGTCTGATGAAGGTGACAGTGTACATATCGTACTAGTCATCGAAACGTCACATAGACAATCGGATTGGTTGTGTAAAAAGAACTTCTCATAATCAATATTTGCCAACCTGAAGAAAATGTTTAGAAAGACTCAGTCTTACTATTTTTAGAAACAGGAAACTACTTTATGACGTCATTTCACTTGTAACAAAGCTATCTGCCAAATGCAGTACTTTCCTCCTGACAGTGTGTTAGTTCTATTTTATCTAATGATAATTAAAAACATACCGGTTTTACGGGCACTTGGATCATTTCAAAACAAGTGAAATGTGTTATCTTAGCAACCTCTCCATGGTATAGCCACGGACTCACATCTGATTACATGGTATCACTCGACTTCTTCTCGGTCACTATCGCTTTCTCAGGTTCATATAACCACATGTACACCTCAACAAGGTCCATAGATGATTAGACTTTGACCCGAGGTCCTGAAGTGCATGTACCAACTTGGAAAAGTGTGGGCAGTATCCTACAGTTTGTTAAGACCAAACATAACTTATATTTTAATTTTAAAGCATTCATTTATATGGGATCAGGACCTCCTTGGCATTTTTATAGAGCAAAATGTATAATATTTTTATTTTATTTTGTAGTATTAAAGACTAACGAAGAATATGCATAAAGATATTTGTTCAGATCAGACATAACTAATATCTAAACTTCAAAGCATTCGTTTCTATGGAATCTAAATACTAACGGAAACATGCATATACATTACCGATAATACAGCATTACGATCGTATGCTAGGTTGTTATAGGAATTCATGATATTCAATCATTTCGTAAATTCCCTTGAGTATTATATATCTTACGAGTATAGACCTTATACATCTATACATCACATTATGTTTAGTGATCAATATCAATGAATAGTACTTGTGACCTCTATACAAAATGTGGAAAATCCGGTTAAAGGTTCAGCTCCAATCCAGTAAGTTTGAACTTTTTTCAATAAGCCCTACACACATTGGATCAATATTTTATATTGAGCTCTCTCATATACACTGAAAAGTTCACCGTCCCACATTTTCATCAATTTAATGAGATTTGGGTCATATTGTTTACTCGTTGCCATGACGAGATGTTACAGTTGTAGGCGAAGAATGTATTTAACATCTGTAAATAACTGAACCTTGCAATCAATTTGTATTTAAATACATATCACACTCCATTGGGTTTTTTCAAACTTGCTATAAAGATGACAGGTTTTTAAACCAACGCTTTCTTGTAATAAAATCAAATCATTCGTGAAATGCGTTAATGGATTTTAAATCAATCCATTAATCCATACAGCTATAAATGTTATTTCTTTCGCAGTATGACGAATTCGCTGAAATCTCTATCCAGAGGAAATAAAGAATCTGTCTGTCTGTCTGTCTGTCCTTACACTAGTGTACAAAATATACTATTTCGATTATACATACATGTATAAGTACCATTTGCACACTGTAATAAGCGATTTTTCTTTACACATACATGTACATTGTACATATAAGAATATCATTGCACAGTAACATCTGCATATATTGTATTGTAGGTTAAAATGAGATTTACGTGTTACATATATTTCAAAACAATTGAACAATTGGATGAGACAACAGATTTAGCCTATATAGGTCTAAAGACAAGTATTGTTAATGATTTGTGTACGTACATTCTGTACGTGAACAGAAATGAAGAGAGTGGACGATTATATGTTTAATATGTATACATTTATAAGAAAAATAAAACAATCAGAAACAGGTAGATCTGTATAGCATTGGTGTTTTCATTATCAATCTTCAGACGCTTTAAACAGATCTTCGTGTCTCTGATTTGTTTTTAAACTTTTGATATAGGCCTATCTACTGGACAATGAGAATATAATACATTTTAGTATTTATATAATATCTTGTCTGACATTCATATTCTACAAAATGTATAAACCAGTTTTCTGATGTTAACGACGTTTTTGTCATGTTGATGTCGTTAACGGTAATATCTTAACGGAAAACACTAAAAACAAGTATTTTCCTTTGAACGATTGATTCAAAGACACAAAATATTTTTTTCAAAGCGGAAAGCAAGCGTCCCATTGACAAGTATAAAGTGACGTCATAACTAATCACATGACAAGTTCTAGTTGTTACAATATCATGATCGATGTTTTTATTTGGAATTAAGTCTGCAAAATGAGCAAACAAAGAAAAGCTAAATGTATGTCAGTGTACAACCATCCACAGTAGATACCTACAGCAATGGCGTACCGCTCTAAATGCCGAAATAGTTGGTGTTATAGTTTTGTATGCAAAATTTTGGTGTACACATACAAGGCACTGAATGAAAAAAGCTCCCAAGTATTTACATGCGCTTGTTACCTTGTACAGAATCTTTGTGTTTGCTAAAACTCGTGCTGTGACCTATGGAAACCGGTGCTTTGGGAGGCTTTCGGCCACGTTGTGGAACAGCTTACCATCTGCTATCAGGAAGTCAAAAACCCTGGCTAAATTCAAGAAGTATTTGAAAAACCCACCTCTTCACGTCTGTATTTTAGGCTCAAGTCACAGACATCATGAACATATACCATCCTTTATATATTCATTTATATGCACATTGATATGATTATCTTTTCACTTAATGTATAATGGTGAATTGTATGCCTTTTTGTTTATCTATTATAACCATTACTATTATCCATGTGTTGTAAACCGTTTTAGAGCAATTTTAGAAGTTATATAGGGTGCCATATATATGTTGAGTATTATTATAGTTACGTACCTGTCCCCTGGTAAGCGCTGAGGAGGTTGTCGAGGGTGAAACAGTCACTGAGGCTGTTCTGGCATGTCGTCAGGAGACCGGAGTAAGTGATGGTGCCATTGCTTTCCTGCTGCTGCCAGAAAGGCGTGAAGATAGCCACGCATGCGCATACGAAGCTGACAATGATGGCTATAAGTGCAACACATGCTAATTTAGAGGAATCGCCAATACATCCCATCCTTGAGCTTGTTGTTAGTACCTCAGTCAAGTCCAATACTTCTCTGTTAAAGTAGGTGTACTTGAAAGCTGGAGAAATGCTATTTTAATAATCGTCGTGTTTGAAATACGAACTATTCCGTCTTTCCTCCTGAATGTCTTAAGTTAAAAAAAAAATCCCATCAGTGACATGGGGATTAAATTATAAGTGTTGTTTTCCTCAGTAAGAGTCTGTACTCTCAACGAGTATCACTGGTCGATCCCCAATCAAACGTTATAGAAAACGTTGTATCGCTTGTCGATGGATAAAATGTGTTAGCGCAACTGTAACATTACACACATATGGCTATAGATGATGTATATACAATATTACCTCTGTGGGATATACTGTCACACAAACTAAAAAACCGACAGATGTTGTGGGTTGATGTAAGGTGACTACTAATCTGAATCTGTGTTAGGCTTCTGGCGACTTTTATATAGAAAAGTAACAGCCGATATACACATAAATACACACTCATGTATTCGTTAATATAAGTAAAACAGGTATAAACCTGAAGTTACCTTTAGTGACGTAGCTGTTTATATTTACCTGTATTTAAATAAACCTTACTTTATGTAGATGCAGCGTTCGTGACAGTTTCTGGTATAGAATATACAGACCACATTCACTTCAAAGGGAAATTTATAAATAACCAAGAAAAAAGACCTAATGCGGACGTCAGGCAGTTCTCCCAACCAAACGTGATCTAGGTCCTATAGCAATTCGTGATATTTACACGTATCAACACACTCCCCCGCGAGATTACGTTATAGGTAGGTATCAATATATTTTCTGGTAGTTAATATGATCTGTAAATACATGTGCAATGCATCAATACAACAATAAACCTTACAGGAGTATTGTGATATGTATTTTAAGTATCAATACATCCACCATTGGACCACGACGATAGGGGAAAGATGTATTTATGACATCTTAAGTACAACGTAAATGGCTTTTTAGGATATATTTAATCTCATGATTGCCGTGTTATCAAGTGAATACACCCAAGTCATATTTATCCCTATGAACTCATGCTCATATGATATACTGTGACGTCATTACATGATAATGTCATGCCGTCGGATTGCAGTATATATATATATCATGATGTAGACATATAAAACAAATAAGTTGATTTTATTCTTCAGGGAAAGGCTGTTTTCTCAACATTCGCTAAAATGTTTGATTAAGCGTTAAACAAAACCTCGAGCTCATTATGAATTTCAGTTAAGCTTTTTAGTGGCTCGCTTAAATGAAAACTTTTAATTTCATACGAAAAATGGAAGCTCATTTCAGATCCCCTTTAGTACTAGCTATATGTTCTTGATAACAATAAGTCGAATGCCGTGCTGTTTATCACACAATGAAGCGCTACATACATCTGATAGTATAAGAAGATGCTTTCAGCCTTAACCGAATGTTAGGTACTGTACTACACTTGACACTTGTAAAATAATACCTCATGTTAAATTTAAGTCATACATATCTCAAAGAAAATTAACGTGTGCAACATGCATCACATTTGACATTTACCACCTTGAGTATTCCCCTCATAATGCCATCAAAGGACGACATCAACTCACAACGATAGAATCTATTTCATCGTCCACACACAAAGACAACATTACCACATCGTCAACACACAACGGTAAAATATACCACAACGTCAACACACCACGGTAAAATATACCACATCGTCAACACACAACGGTAAAATATGCCACATCGTCAACACACAACGGTAAAATATACTACATCGTCAACACACAACGGTAAAAAATACCGCAACGTCAACACACAACGGTAAAAAATATACACAACGTCAACACACAACGGTAAAATATACCACAGCGTCAACACACAACGGTAAAATATACCACGTCGTCAACACACAACGGTAACATATACCACATCGTCAACACACAACGGTACATATACTACGTCGTCAACACACAATGGTAAAATATACCACAACGTCAACACCGGTAAAATATACCACAACGTCAACACACAACGGAAAAACATGCAACAGCGTCTATACACAAAGACAAAATAAGCAACATCCTTGTACACAAGAATTGAATATACATGTACAACCGCGACGACTCAAATGACCCTGAAAGCAAAACTTGAAAGTGGTATTAGGCCGTCTTCTACTGTACCCTAAAAAGTTTAGATGTAAAAAAAAAAAATTAGAAATGTTGTTGTTTTTGTAAAGTGGCTGAGGTAATATTATCACAGAAGATGATATAATGTTTTAAAGTATATGCAATCGCGAAAAAACCCAACATATTTCGCTTTGTCAAGAATGTTCAACATATTATATATTTAATTCGACATGGCAGAGTTACTCATATTTACAAATAGTTATGCCATCTTTAGCAAAGAAAACTACAGACCTGCAGTATTCTGCTAGGTGTCTCAAAAGCGTTTGAAAACAATATGTAAAATTCTCTTCCCAGTGAAATGTTGGTGAAGAAACTGCGAGTCTATAGAATAGCTGGATCAGTAACTGACCTTATCAGTAACAGATAAGAGTGTGTTATTCTAGGGTCCGTCTCACGTTACTGGAGAATACTTATCAAAGGTACCTCACAGAACCAGGATGTTTAATATTTATCTTAATGGAAACTTTAACAAACTTTAATAAGTTACAATGTAGCATGGCACAAATGACAACATCCTAAGGCTTTCCGGTAATAATGATGAAAACAATATGCAAGAATTATATAGCGTCCTATGTTATTTGTAAAATTACTCTAAATCGTTCAAATTCAAAAAGGCAGGCAAATCTGCATTATACATTAGGTAGCCAGACGTTTATCACCTTATGCATATACATATAGAGGGTGGTTTGTACATGACGTATGCACGAAAAACCCCAAAATGCAGACTTAAAGTGCTCTTCAGCAACGTGGTCGAAACCCTTCAAGAGCACGGGTTTCAATATGTCACAGTACGAGATTATTAGACAAACAACAAGGATTCTGTCTCCGACCGCAATAATCGAGACGGCTATCACACTGATTTTAATAAATAAATATCTGAGATAAAAGTCAAAATTTTGTTTTAAGGACATCTGATTGAATGTAAACCGGGGCAACCTCTATGGTATTTGCATTGGCAAAATGTATTAACAAAATTATCAAATCTTTCAATATTGATAATTAAGAAATGTGATGCGAATTTGGGCTACACGGTTTTTAATAACTAGAGTTACGTTTCATTAAGAATGTTTTACCACTCCCTTAAAGACATTTTAGTTAGAAAAAATGCCACATATCTTAACGATAAAAGGACCAAATGCACATGTTGTTTGTACACCCGACAATATGACAACAATCTCCACCGCCGCCTGCCAATTAAGTTGTGCCTGCAGGAAGAAAGATAACATAAACAAAAACTTCCGTGAATTTGCACTCCAAATGGCACACGTGTATAAACAGAGAGTTATACATGTTTTTCGTGTCTTTCTATATGATGAACACTTGTATCATCAAGAGTTTATTTTATTTTAAAGTAAAAACAGTTTGAGCCAGAAGACATTGTAGGTACGGGATATCGGGGCCCGTATTCATGAAACCGTTCTCATGCTCAAACATTGATTTTGTGCATAAGCCGAACTTCTTGGTCTGAGCACATAATCCCAGCTTGTGCATGAGCACGGTTTCATGAATACGAGCCCCGATTACATATCCTTTGGGCTAAATTCACGATGTCTAACTTATGATACATCTTATTTGATTAATTCTAATATTTTCATAGTTATTAATGAGTAAGCTAGTTGATATGTAACAGGTAAGGGGAATATTAGTCATTCTTTGTTTATGTCGATTTGATACATATCTAAATGCATTTCAGAAGTGTTAAAATGTTGTGATGTTTAGGTAAGGTGATGCCTGACCACCTATCCTATGGGTATAAACAATATCACCCACTCAGTATAAAACTTATTTAACTAATTTATAAATTATGGTATTCTTGTTATCGATTTTTTTTAATGAATAAAGGTGTATATAAATACCATTGTTAAACATAAGCGTTATTTCGTTATGAAAATAAGCTTCGATCGTTAGTGACGACACACATTTGAGACACATACAATGTAAGAGGTAGTTCCGGATGATTTCTTCTCAATATGTGGACTACCAAGCCTAGTTTGTCACTAAAGATACGAATCTGTGTGATGGTATATCCTTTCGACAGTTCATACAATTAACTTTTTTTTTAAATAAAATAAATAGCTAATCTAGTCAATTGTTATTTATGCGATATTTTGTGCATTTAACTTTTTTTTAATATTCTACATCGCTTTTGAATGGTTTTGTGGTATTGCTATTATATCACGCTCGATCATTTTATTATGTTATTGCATATCGTATTATGAAAAAGAAAACAACTTGCACATTAAATTTATGAGACAAGGGAGGCAACCCATCACCTCAACGAGGGATTATCTCTCTTGTCCCAATACGAATATAACTTGGGGAAAATTTGTCTCGGGTGTATCTTTCAATTGTGAAGTATTTTTTGTTACTATGGACCTACCGTATGTTAAATTTAAAAATGCATGTTTTGTTTTTATGCTTTATAGTCTGAACACCGCTTGGGATATATTTACCGCTAGATGTGTGATCTCCCTGGTCTATGTGTCCGAGAGACGAATGCTACTTTATATATAACGTCTAGATATATTTACCGCTAGATGTGTGATCCCCTGGTCTGTGTGTCCGAGAGACGAAGTCTTAAACGATATGACACTAAACTGGTGCCTGGACGTCGACTTCCCATCACCTACTCTCTTGCGATGATCCAAAATCCAAAACATAATAGCAATGGGCAATAACGAAAAACAGCACACTGCATGGTTAGCAAGGCAACTGATTTAGAATACCCTTAAGCAATATGGGTTTCATCTTGTTTTGAAGTTTGTGGGTCATTCAGGAAACCAAATGTTGCTCTGATGCATCAGTTACTGAGAACCTTTCATTTTATCTGTTCGGTCCCTCTAGGTAGCTGTGTCTCCTGGCAAAACGACTTATTTGTTCATTTAATCAGTGTTGGCCATGTGATCGCATTGTGTTTATTGGACGTTAGACCTTAAATATTGATAATAATAACCAAACAATATCGTAACTTAACCAGAGGCCGTCAAATAATCGATACATTTATTTTTATTTTTATCTTTTGTTTATTCACTATGTTATTTCTAAAATATCACAACATACCATACTATTTTATTGGTAAACAACGTGTCAATTAAATGGATATGACGTGGTCTTGCAATATTTATAATTTGGCTTTAAAATAAATAACATATATCGAAACTCCTACTTTCCAACAAAATGTCCCTTCTACTTTTACTTATGCTGTAATATATATATTCTACCAAGTCAAGTCAAGACCATATGTTATGTGTTTTCATGTCTTCCTCAGTGCCTTTATTATGCCAGCTTAAAGTGTACATGTATATGTTCCTGAGGTCGACAATGGAAACTCTTCCAGGATCAGTCACGTGTGTTCTCTCAGTCGATAAAGGAAACTCTTTCAGGATAAGTCACGTGTGCCCCCTTAGTCAACAAAAGAAAATCGTTCAGGATAAGTCACGTGTGTTCCCTAAGTCGACCGCAAAACTCATTAAGGATCAAGTTACGTGTGTTCCCTCAGTCGACAACGGAAAATATTTCAGGATAAGTCACGTGTGTCCCCTTAGTCGACAAAAAGCTCTTCCACGATCAGTCATGTGTGTTTCCTCAGTCGACAAAGGAAACCTTTTCATGATATTCCGTGTGTCCCCTCAGTCGACAAATTAAACTCTTTCGGTATAAGGCACATGTGTTCCGTCAGTCGACAAAGGAAACTCTTCCTGGATCAGTCACGTGTGTTCCCTAAGTCGACAAAGTAAACTCTTATTGGATCAGTCACGTGTGTTCCCTAAGTCGACAAAGGAAACTATTCCAGGATCAGCCACGTGTGTTCCCTTAGTTGACAAAGTAAACTCTTACTGGATCAGTCACGTGTGTTCCCTTAGTTGACAAAGGAAACTATTCCAGGATCAGTCTTGTGTGTTCCCTTAGTCGACAAATGAAGTTATTCCAGGATCAGTCGCGTGTGTTTCCTCAGTCGACAAAGGAAACTCTTCCTAGATCAGTCACGTGTGTCCCCTTAGTTGACAAAGGAAACTATTCCAGGATCAGCCACGTGTGTTCCCTCAGGCGACAAAGTAAACTCTTCATGGATCAGTCTTGTGTGTTCCTTTAGTCGACAAAGGAAGTTATTCCAGGATCAGTCGCGTGTGTTCCCTCAGTCGACAAAGGAAACCATTCCAGGATAAGTCACGTGTGTTCCCTTAGTCGACAAAGAAAACCGTTCCTGGATCAGTACCGTCTGTTCCCTCAGTCAACAAATTAAACTCTTTCAGGATCAGTCACGTGTGTTCCCTCAGTCGAAAAATAATCTCTTTCAGGATAAGTCACGTGTGTTCCGTCAGCCGACAAAGGAAACACTTCCTGGAGCAGTCACGTGTGTTCCGTCAGCCGACAAAGGAAACACTTCCTGGAGCAGTCACGTGTGTTCCGTCAGTCGACAAAGGAACCTATTCCAGGATTAGTCACACACGACGCTATTCTTTACATTTATTCTAGTTAAAATATTGGTTTTTTTTACGTAGACTACATGGTAAGGCTTATTATTTTAGCGTCTCATCTAGATATGTATTTGTTGGATATAAACGCCTCTCAAATTAAATTAAATATATAACCATTCTTCATTATGTTTTTCTTTTCCACTTTCTTTTTCTCATGTGGGAATCCCCGTTGCTTTCATAAGCAACAGTCATTGATAAATATTTGATATCCCAAACCGGGACACCTTCACTCGGCTAACCCTGGGTTGGGTTGGGTTGGGTTTGTTTACTGTTTCATAATATGTCTGTATTTGTTCCAGTATTTATATAGTTTCATGTACAATGATGTAGTATTATCAACATTTCGTCTGGAAAAATATATTGAAAAAACAACCCATGGCGAACCCTGTAAACAATCCAGGCTGTGTTGTTATCGTGATCACCTACAATGTACCAGTACAGGATTCGATAATACATATCTGACCGTTGACATTCGGCTAGATAAAACATCACTACACGTATCTACACGGAAGTGAATACACGTAATCTACGGGTTGTCGACGTGTGATTTAAGTTTTGTTATCTTACTCTCATAGTCGTGATACCAGACACGAAACTACACTTGACGAGTTGCAATCTAAGTCAGATACGTACATTTGAAACTTCCTATTGCGTTCAAATTTCAGTTAAATCCATAAATAGTTAAAACCATGTCAATTTATATCAATCTATTTCCATTTACAGATTCTATATATTAGTACATGTGTATTGTGTTTTCATCAATATTTACGTGATCTATTGACCGCTTATTTGTATTAAAGTGTGTTATGTTCACGTCGCCTAAAATGTTTAGGTGTGAAATGTCTTGTTAGCTTAACACAAAGACACCGATAAATGTGTCTGTAATTATTTCGTAAAAAGAATTGAACACAGAATTTAAATTTGTAAATTTATGTATATATTTATATTCGAACTAAATAGAGAACGAAGGATATCTGCTATTTAGTTCGAAGAGCAGTTTTTATTGCAATGAAATAAATTATATTTTTGAATTTATAAAAATGTAAAGTTAAGCTAACAGCTTCCGGATCGTCTGAGATGTAGTGTAAATATAGCCCAGGTAAACGTACTTTATGTAGATAACACATTTTTTTCGGGGGATTTGTCTCCTAAAATGAAAGAAGATGACACACCAAGTTTATACGTCCCGTATTTATTGGTTTTAGCATTGTGTAAACTGGGGAGAAGGTCGTTTTTGTTCGTGTTATTTTGTGCAACATAACCGTAAACGTGCTTTGTATGACAATGAGTGTACATGTACAGTAGATCGTCTGGTAGTTGTGTTTTGTGTATACGTAGACTTGACGTAACATGTATTACATTGTATGTACTGAATCAATACTGCACGCGCTACATGTACTTGTGCCGGTGTCTATTCAGACAAACAATACTGTTTAACAAAGAACATGTTTATTTACACAAGCGTAATGCTTATATTAACCAAACATTTAAGGTCAAGGTGCAGATGATGGCTTTTAAAACTGGTTATCTCCGGTGCGAATCTTCTCGTTTATTATTATTTTGACAAAAACTAAATATCGGTTGATATTGACGTCAATATTTTAAAACGGAATTTGGGTGTTTTTTTTGGAAATCAAAGAAAAAATATATATGTTAAACCGTATCAGTAATAATATTTTGTATTTAAATGCAATATTTAGCTAAATAACATTAAAGTATGTGGTTGGTTGGCTGGGGCACGATTCCCAGATCGGATGTGGAAAGGTATTGGGTCACCAGCCCGCCAAGTGGGATTTGTTTCGGGTACTCCGGTTTCCTCCCACATTAAGGCCCCCTACGCGCTAGACCAGCAGAAGTGATTTAACTTGTTTCAAAACTGTTGTAAAATAAATAACGTATAAATCTAAAATATGCCATATGGTACAAAACAACATCATAGTTCCCTAAATTTTCTAAAAGACGCAATATCATTGAAATAAATCAAACGTTTAATAAAGATACATGATTTCATTAAAATAATTCAACAGAGTTTGGAATGTATAGGCGTAAGCATTGCTTCAAAGACATCAATGATGCAATAACTTTAAGAAACCGATAAATGGATTGTTTATGACGGACAATGTAAATATTCAAGGCTTTTGATCTACACATATTCATGGTCATATCGTATGCTGATCACTGTACACTATTATATAAGGAGGTGGCTATAGACACTGAGGTGTATAAGACAAAAATATATGCCTGGTGAGCGGAGATAAATAGACTGCTTTGTGTATGCAAAATCACAATATCAAGTGAATAAATGAATAACCAAGTATGACACATTGTAATGTTGTATAAACCTTAGTTAACATGTTGTTTTACCTATATTTTGAAACATTTTCTTCATGTTGGTAAGTATGGATTATGAAAAGTTATTTTTTTACACAACCAATACAATTTTCTATGTGACGTTTCGATGACTAGTACGATATGTACACTGTCACTTTCATCAGACAAATGACCAGTGAAGCGTATGTACACCTTTACACCG
>JAUMHH010219988.1:0-12233 GCA_032359455.1 Chlamys rubida
TTTTTTTAAATGTAAACTTGATTTATTTCACAACAATTATGAAACAAGTTATCGTCTTATACTTATCACTCTTGTTGTCCCGGGTGTAAGCGCGCAATATATATAATAGCATACATCATTGTCATCTTAAAAACAACTAAATGAAGAATTTGAACCCAAACTTTATTTGTATTTGCTTGAAGTCACGCTACACCCCAGGGACATCACCAAAAAAATACCTGCACTACACCTGCTCTACCTGTGTTGTTTGCTTTTGGGCTTTTCAGTTGCATATTTGACATGCACTAGGGCGAATTTTGCATAGTCGGTATTACTTGCATGTCCGTAAAACCATATTGTCTCATTTATAAATAATAATAATTAAATAACCTACATGATTTGAGAATCCCTTGATGAGTCGAGTATCTCAGAATTCATTAATCCTATGCCTCCGTGGCCCAATGGATAAGGCACCGGCCTCCTAAGCCGGGGATTGCGGGTTCGAGACCCGCCGGAGGTTGATAAATTTTTTCACTGTTTTGTAAGCGGAAGGGAAGAAATTACATGCAGCTCAATAAAACCACTAAAACTAATAAACATGCGTCCGTGGCCCAATGGATAAGGCACCGGCCTCCTAACCCAGGGATTGCGGGTTGGAATCCCGCCGGAGTTGTTTTTTATTGCTGCAGATTTTTATTTTACAATATAACGTAGAGGGAAACATACTTACTAAAAAAATAAAATAATAGGAGGTATTACATTCAGCTCAATAGCACAAGGTTTCAAATCGACAACCTTTCACCATGTGCAAAACTTGATTTCTGTCCCCGTTCTGTTTGTTGGTAGTCAAATAACTTCCGCCTGTCCTTCACAGCGACAATTAAAACGAATAAAACGAATACCTTTTACCTAATACAGCTTAAAACACACTGGGGTGAAACAAGTGTATCACGTAAAGTCACCTTAAATCGTAATATTAGTATGTGTGCCGTCTACATCCTGTTACAAAAAACTATATGTATAGTAGTCACACGGGAAGAAAGATAACTCCTCCTAACAAACCGAGAATTAGCATGTAAATGGTCACGCGTCCCTCTGGCAGCCAGTCTATTTTGATTCGAATACTCATTTGATACCCAATCGTAACACCTCATCATGATATCCCATTTTAGTACCCTTTTCTGATACTGATACTCATCCTGTACCGGCTTTCGCATACCCTTTTTGGAACACAGGGACCTGAACATTTGTTACAGCTATATATCTGGACTTAAACTAAGGTGTTTGTAATAATTTTTCACGTTTGGGGGGTTTAGATCAATATTATATTATCATCATTGGGGGTGACATTTTATCGAATATTAATCTAAATCCCCCAAACGTGTAAAATTACTAAAAACACCTTAGTTTAAGTCCAAATATAGCTGTAACAAATGCTCAGGTCTCTGTGTTTTCATATAGCACTTTCCGATACCCTTTTCGGACCTTTGGCCCGTGAGAGAATATGTCGATGATATTGAAAACTGAAAGGGGAATTGGATGCAGATAGCATATCAAATTGTTCTGTGTGTCTAATATCGCCTGGTTTGTACTGACGGCTATCCTCGACACAGGGACCTGACAATTTGTTACAGCTATATTTGGACCTAAACTATTGCGTGAGTAATTGTACATGTTTTATGGGTTTAGATCGACTTGCGGTAAAAATGCCACCATCAATTCGTTCTAAAACCCCTAAAACATGTAAAATTACTCCGAACACCTTAGTTTAGGCCCAAATAAAGCTGTAACAAATTCGCAGGTCCCTGTGATCCTCGAGTGTAAGGTAAACTGTACGTGTATAGGTGTTTTACATAGAAACTCAAGTAACCACAACATTTAAAAAACCTCTTAGTCTTGGGGAAACGCAGTGAGGCCAAATAGGGCAATGGTTTCAAAATTCCCAATTGGCTTATCTTAATCATCTTAAAAACAAGTTAATAAAGAATTTGAACCCAAACTTTATTTTTGTTACAAAAACACTTTGCTTGAAGTCACGCTACACCCCAGGGACATCACCAGTTTCCTCCTCAATTTTTAGTTGTCATGTGGTTGAAGTCATTGGCCATATTACGCTTTACATCACAAACTATCATCGTTATAGGCAGAGAATAAAACCATACATTGAACCTTCTAGTACTTCGGTTTGTCTTCTATTTCAATTAACTGCACTCAACAGCAAGTCTGAACCAGCGAATTCTTCGTAAACCTGAAAATATATACTAAATTTAACTGGTAAACTAAAGAATTGCATGAGTTCACTTAAAATGTGAAATGAAATGAAAATCTATGAAGTTCATAACTGAATGAAATGCGCACTTGATATAACGTGTACGTCAGTATTTACAAAGCTTGAACGACCGAGAGACCTTGAGTATTCCTCAGCGACAATATTTAAAACCCTCCAGGTTAAGTGTCGCCTAGCTCGCCGATCTATTTGTTGCATGTTTTAAAAATTTGTTTCGTTTTGACTGAAGGGTTGAGAAGAAGGCGGGATCTAAATATTGTATCTTATATACACAGACAAACCAGCTCATTACCATATTATTTGCAAGTCTGTGGTCTAGTTTAGGTCCCACGATAACTGAGGCAATGACACGTAATAAACATTTAAACTACAGTTATCAAATATATATGACATACTTTACCATAACGCACGCATGCTGTTATCGTGAAATTAGGTCGGGTGACCCAGGTAGACGCGGAAGTAAAATAGGGTAGAATGTCATAATTCAATATAGGCGAAGGGTAACAAACAGGCGTACACTGAGTTACGTTTGATCTGATTGAAGAGGGGAAAACCACAGGGAACAAGTGTGTGTTTAGGCGCTCACGTAGGGCACATTTTTGTGGCGTTTTCTCGGCAGTAGAAGTTGTAGACGGGCACTGCAGGAGTATTGACGGATTAGCACGGGGGATTCGCATCCCGCTCCTCATCTCAAGCCATGGACGATCCAGTCCCGGAAGTTTCCCACAGGTCGGAGGTCACCTTAATATCAAGTTTTAGATATCTTCTAATTGATACACGCGTAGTGTATTAACACAGTGTGCCTGTTTTTATCTTTTTGACACAACGTTATGATGTGTGCAGCGTCTACCAGCAACTTCTCTCAAGTTGTCTAGATCGTGTCGGGGAAAGTTTGCCGAAGTCAAAATTGTATTTCACACTTTCGTAAGGATGGAGGTAAGTTTCACCCCTTCGTTGCGATGCGTATATTGTAAATATGTGAGCCAGTTAGATTTTAAAACTTTTTACAAGTGTTACCGTATTTAATCATATATACACGGAATAGAAACCAACTTTTAAGTCTAGATACAGTGTAGGAAATCAAGGTAAGAACCCGTTGCAGTAGTTTATAACAGGAGGAAGGATCGGCGTAATGATGAACACGAAAAGAGTGGGTTAATATATATATATCTACCCTACATTGTATAACCAGTGTTCACTGAATGTAACATTTGGGGTATAATTTATACATTTTCAAGATTCTGTACCCCTAGGTACTTATAGTTACAAAAGGCTATTCTTGAAAACTGGGGGTACAGCTAAAGGTTTTGGGGTGAAAACCCATCATTTGGGGTATCTGGTATCTGATAACACTACCACATTCAGACGACATGCATATCAGCATGAATGCCATGACCCGATTTCTGACATCATCCTCATTATTATGATGTCATAACAGGAGACATTGGGTACCAGTGTCTCTCCCTTAACAGATGGTTGTTGTTCAATTCATTGAACAAGAATAAACTGAACATACACTTACTTGAATTAAGTACTTTATTAACATTTTCTATGAGACAAGCATATTCCACAAATAGTAAATATAATGAAGTTTTGACTGCTTTCAGACGGAATTCATAGGCAATATGAATGCCAAATGGACAAATGCAAATTTGACATGAAGTACTATAGCACACTTAGTTGAATATGCATTTGTCCAGTTGTCATTCATATTGGCTATGAATGCCATCTGCAAGCAGTTCAGTACTTAAAAGCAGGATATCTTTATATGATGGCATCTATAAAAGATGGTAATCTTTATAGGGTGGGTCTCAATATAGGAAGTGTATATAGGGTATTTATCTATATAATATTGGTAAGTGTATTTATATAGGTTGGGTATCTATATAGGTTGGGTTTTGATATAGGATGGATGAGGCCAAACAAAAAATGTTTGGTGTTTCCAGTAACCCTACTTACCCTAATTTTTTGTGCCTACCCTAAACTTTTTAAGGCAATTTTCAAAGAAGCAATGTTAAATTCAAGATCACTCTCCTATCTAAACCAAGTAAAATCATTTGTTACATAACATTTGTTACCTACTCTAAATTTTTCGGACATGTTACAGGAAACACATATATTTTTTTGACTGGCCTGATAGTTATCTAGAATGGGTATTTGTATATAGTAGCTTATAGGGTATCTATATGATATGAAGTATTTATAGTTTAAGGGGTATCTCAAGCTTGGATATAGAAATTATATATCTATACAAAGAAGAGAATAAACATGACTCTTAGAGAATATGTTTCCATTCGGAGGACAGTGTGCTGTATTATAGGGGGAGGGAGAAGTGATAGGATATATGTCTAAGATGGCTGATTCATTGAGATGGTGCCAAAGTAAGGCATTAGTAGCATTAGAGCCAGAGTGCTGTATATCACTACAGCTGATACACTGGACACAGTGCCAGGAATGTCTGACCCTCTACCCACAATATCTAGTGTCCAGCTCGGCTGTAAAGTGAAACAGAAACAAGAAATACAGATACAGATTCATTTCACTTTTATGGTATCAAGGAAACTGTAAACAAAATGATACCCTGTCAACCTATTGTACCCAGCTTGCCAAGTCATTGTAGGACAACACATGCAAATCTAATACAGTTTGATATATGTGACTAGGAAATATCTAAGTGTTTTAAAAGCAGAGGATCATTGTCAATTAGAATAGTGTCTTTCTCAGACACGGTATTTGCCATTACTATAGAAGACAATTTAAATCTACCCTCAAAAAAGACAGATGAATGTGGCTTACTTGGTGCTTGAGTTTTTAAAGATGACAATTTTGAAATGAAGGGAACCGATTGAAAAAATTTATCACAAAAATTAGAAAACACAATAAATTGGTGTACTGTAGAAGTGTTTGTGTACAATACAATAGTATAATCTTTATTTAACTCATTCAACCCTGAAGACAAATTTAAACTCTTCCAATTCAAAGGTTGGAATAGTTCATTATGAAATTTTAGGGGTGAATGAGTTAAGGATCCCTGTCCCAGTCCCACTGCAGGCAAAAAACACTAGGTAATTCCACTATAGTTTTTCATACATGCAGTAACATTCCCTTAATTTTGTTTTGGTTATACCTTTAGCCCGACTGAGCCAGGGTACTATAGCTACCATAAGACCAGGTAGCTGAGTCGGTTAGAGCTCATAAAAGTTCTCTCTTTATCATTTTGGTTTAATTTTTTTTCATAAAAGTTCTACATGGTATGGTTGTCTTTTCAAAACTGGTCAGATTTATCAAGGCTATAGTCATGCCACAAAAAATGAAGTTCCTAATTCAAAGTTGAAGTTTTTGACAGAGGTATGGGGATCCTTAAAAGTTAAAAGAAAAGCTTAACTCATTCACTCCTGAAACTTCATAATGAACTTTTCCAACCTTTGAATTGGAAGAGTTCAAATGTGTCTTCAGGGGTGAATGAGTTTGACAGGGAGACATTGACAATATCAAAAGACAAAGAAATTACTAGAACACAGAATAATATTACAAACATTACATTTTTAAAAAGACTAGATAGTACAATAGACAAACCTCAATACATAGATACTGTTGGCCATGCTGTAGTATATGTGTACAACCACAGGGACCTGAAAATTTGCTACAGTTTACATGCTATAATAAATTCTCATGTGCCTGTGTGTAGTATGTGTACATGTGAATAACGCTTCACTATCAACAACCACTTATATCACAGGGACCTGAAAACTTGCTACAGTTTAACTGCTATAACAAATTCTCAGGTCCCTGTGTGTAGTATGTGTACATGTGAATAACACTTCACTATCAACAACCACTTATTACCACGAAATCTATTGAGATTTGACCTGTCATTGAGGATCCACTGTTCGGATGAGTCTATATGGCAGTCAAATCGACCAGTCCAGGGTGTATTGTCTTTAGTGATGTACATGGCTCTGTAAAGAGCATGCTAGCACATACACTGGTCTAACTATGAGTTATGTGGTGTACTTATATTGGACCTATGATGTTATGTTTATATTACAAGTACTTGAGAATATATTCACATACACATCCCGGTATGAAATACCATAAAATCCAATGGTGACATCAGATAGAACAACTCTCCGCCCACAGTTTTATACAGTAATGTAGTGGTATGCACCACTTACGACTGAGTGCAGGTTTAAAGTGATTGTCAAGTCTTAGCTTCGTATTATTGGAGGATTCAATTGATTTAATGCTAAAATAATATTCTTCACAATGACTTTTTACCTCTGTGATATGTCAAAGGTCACAAGCTGTTACAAATTGACTCATAACCAGAGGATTATCAATCAGACAGTATTGTTTCCTCTCATTGCCTGTATGATCAAATTGTATACAAAAACATATTGACAAATGTAACATATTATTGACTGTCGGGAGACAAATTTACTTATATTGAGATGTCTGTTTGACAGATGTTGCTCATATCAGGTATCTCCCTGACAGACGTAGCTTATATTGAGGTGTCTCTCTGACAGATATTACCTTACTTGTATTTAGGTGTCTCTTTGACAGCTGTTACTTATATTGAGGTGTCTCTCTGACAGATGTTACCTTACTTGTATTTAGGTGTCTCTTTGACAGATGTTACTTATATTGAGGTGTCTCTTTGACAGATGCTACTTATATTGAGGTGTCTCTTTGACAGACGTTACTATATTGAGGTGTCTCCCTGACAGACGTTACTATACTGAGGTGTCTCTTTGACAGACGTTACTATATTGAGGTGTCTCTTTGACAGATGTTATTTATATTGAGGTTTCTCTTTGACAGATGTTACTTATATTGAGGTGTCTCTTTGACATATGTTACTTATATTGAGGTGTCTCTTTGACAGATGTTACTTATATTAAGGTGTCTCTTTGGCAGATGTTACTTATATTGAGGTGTCTCTTTGACAGATGTTACTTATATTAAGATGTCTGCTTGACAGATGTTACTTATATTGAGGTTTCTCTTTGACAGATGTTACTTATATTGAGGTGTCTCTTCGACAGACATTACTTATATTGAGGTGTCTCTTTGACAGATGTTACTTACATTGAGTTGTCTCTTAGACAGATGCTACTTACATTGAGTTGTGTCTTAGACAGATGTTACTTATATTCAGGTGTCTTTGACAGATGTTACTTATATTGATGTGTCTCTTTGACAGATGTTACTTATATTGATGTGTCTCTTTGACAGACATTACTTATATTTGGGTGTCTCTTTGACAAATCTTATTCATATTGAGGTGTCTCTTAGACATATTGAGGTGTCTCTTAGAAAAATCTTACCTATATTGAAATCATCCTTGGACAGATGTTACTTATATAACAGTGTCTCATTGACAAGTGTTATTTATTTTGAGGTGTCCGTGTTTAATTATCAAGGATTTGTCTATCTTTCAAAAGCTATCTCTAAAGAATATCTCGCTATTATAACTTTGTCGTGTTTTGAGGTATTTGTTTGGAGTATTACTAACTGTTGTCTCAGCTTTACAATAGTAATACCCCTGTTGTCTCAGCTTTACAATAATAATACCCCTGTTGAGTTGTCTAATTTTGTCAGGTTATATATTAAAAAAATTCTATTGTGACTTATTTGCAGGATGTCTTTGGGTAAATTATTTTCGAGTCAGGTTGGATATTGTATAAATTTGTTTTACATTTACCTTGACTTTTGCTCTACTTATGCACATTAAATGCTGCTGAACAGCGAGTTGTACATACATTTATAAATGTATATCAGATATCAAACCAGTTTAATAATTAGTTTTTGTTAAAGTGTCAGTGTACAGGAAGAAACTGAGAAATGCCACCTTTAGACACATAACCTACGACCTTCTATGACCCTGTCTGAGAGGTCAGCACCTTTGAACCTTAAGTCTGGAGAAGGGTAGCTACAATTGTAGATCTCACGGCTGCATTTGCTGGTCTCGGCAGTTCCTCCTAAGCTTACTGTAAACATCATCAGCAAGACTTGAGGAAAATCACCCAGGAACTGGGCCTGACATAAGACCTACATAATCCCTTACCGGAAAATGTTTATATTTTGCTCTGAAGATTGTGAGATCTGTTAAAGCCAGCACTGGAATTTCACTATAATTATCATCTTGATAGTTAAGCTGATGTAAAGCTCTAGAAAATCTGTGACATTAATTTTTGTTTTTTTAGAAGAGACCAGGATACAGTATTTTTTTTACTTCCTTGATGATGAATATGTTCAAGTAACAGCAAGACATTGAAATGTATGCATAACCTATTTCTTAAAATTAAAAAAAAATGGAAAAGGCTTCATCTGAGAACAAATTTTATCTTTTTGTCTGGTTTATCAAATGTCAGGTTTGAATATTTTGACTTAAATGTCAAATGTTTTGTTAGAATGATCAGTTTGTTTGTACTATGACTGGATGTGCTGATTCTGTTATATTCCTCGATTGTCAGTTTTAAATGTTTTGTTTTGTTTGTCAATTGTCTGGTTAGAATATTCTATCTTTCTGATGAAATGTAAGGTAAGACAGCTTTTGCCTTGTATGTTAAATGTCAGATAAGAGAGGTTCCACATTGCTTGTAAAATGTCAGATTAGAGAGGTTCTGTATGTTTGTCAAAGGTAAGGTAAGACAGTTTTTGCCTTGTGTGTCAAATGTCAGATTGGAAAGGTTCTGTATGTTTGTCAAATGTCTGTTAGAAAAGTAATGCCTTACTTGTAAATAGTCAAATTTGAAAGCCAATGCAAGGTTATATATAAGTTAGGTAAGTACTGTATTATTTGTCAAGTGTTAATCTACGTTACATGATGTGTCCTTGGTTCTAACCCAAATTCTACACCTCATAGAATATCCCTATCTCCCATAATCTAGATAGAATCTTAAAGTGATATACATGGTTGCACACAGTGAATTTTCATTCAGGAGGTATATCTTTAATAAATTTTGACTATAAAGTGCATTTAAACAAATCGTTTAAGTTAAAATATTCAGTGCCTTTTAAGTTGACGTTCTGAAATGTAATGTTATCTCAATGAGAAAGTAATGTTATTAAATGGTTACTTGATCTGTAGTAGTTATATACATGGCTGCACCCAGTGAATCTACATTTTTCTAAATCCCAACTAGGAAGTGCAACTAAACAAATGATTTCTTCAAATCATTTCAGTTTTTAAATTTTAACTTATAAGTGTTTAGTTAGTGTTGGGCATATTTCTTGTTGTATTTGTTCTGTCAGCACCAATTTTTACACAAATCCTGGATAAAAGTGATAAGAAAAGAATCAGAATTAAGTCAATTACTTTGCATGTATGTGGATAAAGAAAATCCAATCAATGGGTGTAGAATTTGGGGGAAGGGAAATTGTATCCTCCATTATGTTTTTGTTACCAAGATCTGGTTCTGACAATGTCTTGTTGTCAGGATCTGGTTCTGACAATGTCTTGTTGCTAAGATCTGGTTCTGACAATGTTTTGTTGCTAAGATCTGGTTCTGACAATGTCTTGTTGCTAAGATCTGGTTCTGACAATGTCTTGTTGCTAAGATCTGGTTCTGACAATGTTTCATTGCCAGGGTCTTGTTCTGACAATGTTTCATTGCCAGGGTCTCATTCTGACAATGTTTCGTTGCCAGGGTCTCATTCTGACAATGTTTCGTTGCCAGGGTCTTGTTCTGACAATGTTTCATTGCCAGGGTCTCGTTCTGACAATGTTTCGTTGCCAGGGTCTCGTTCTGACAATGTCTTGTTGCCAAGGTCTCATTCTGACAATGTCTTGTTGCCAAGGTCTCATTCTGACAATGTTTTGTTGCCAGGGTCTTGTTCTGGCAATGTTTCATTGCCAGGGTCTCGTTCTGACAATGTTTCGTTGCCAGAGTCTTGTTCTGACAATGTTTCATTGCCAGAGTCTTGTTCTGACAATGTTTCATTGCCAGGGTCTCATCCTGACAATGTTTCATTGCCAGGGGCTCATTCTGACAATGTTTCATTGCCAGGGTCTTATTCTGACAATGTTTCGTTGCCAGGGTCTTGTTCTGACAATGTTTCATTGCCAGGGTCTTATTCTAACAATGTTTCATTGCCAGGGTCTCATTCTGACAATGTTTCATTGCCAAGGTCTCATTCTGACAATGTTTCATTGCCAGGGTCTCATTCTGACAATGTTTCGTTGCCAGGGTCTTGTTCTGACAATGTTTCGTTGCCAGGGTCTTGTTCTGACAATGTTTCGTTGCCAGGGTCTCATTCTGACAATGTTTCATTGCCAGGGTCTTGTTCTGACAATGTTTCGTTGCCAGGGTCTTGTTCTGACAATGTTTCATTGCCAGGGTCTCGTTCTGACAATGTTTCATTGCCAGGGTCTCATTCTGACATTTTTTTGTTGCCAGGGTCTCGTTCTGACAATGTTTTGTTGCCAAGGTCTCGTTCTGACAATGTTTCGTTGCCAGGGTCTCGTCTGACAATGTTTTGTTGCTAAGATCATATTCTAGCTATAGTTGTTTACTGTCTAATGTTGTTTTGTTTACTGTTCAGCGGAGGAGATACAGGAGTAAGAGAGTAAGTAAACTCAGTGTTGTGATCTAGGCCATACCTGCATGTTTGTGAGCATGACCCTGATGAGTTATTTCCTTAGTTCTGAGTCTGAATATTACCTTATCCCTAACCTGATAATTAGTATTCTAGTTGTGAACCTAACAACTTTATACTCCTGTCCTGAAGCTAACGACTTAGTTTTATTTCCTCCATTCTGTGTGTCCGTAAATAAATATAATCTTGCGTAGTTTTCTCAAGTATAATGACTTAGTTTTCTTGTCCATAAACTGATGACATAGTACTATAATTCTGAACCAACTATATATATATACCTATCCTTCCAGTCAGCAAGTATTGTGTTGTGTCTGTTTATGTATTCCATCAAGCAGGGCCCAATCAATCAAATACATGTTAGCTTCGCTCTATACCTTTACATATTTCATCTATTACACCAACTAAATACAAGACAAACATTTACAACTATTTGCAATTTAAAGTTTACGCAACTTTCAGTATTTTTTGTCATATCATTTTTTTCACATGCATGCAGTTTTAGATAAGAAGATTTCAGAAATTTGAGGAAAACAATTAATATTGATTTTCATCGATACCAGAAAATATATGATAGTTAATGTTTAGATAAATAACTATGTAAGCCTTACGGAAATGTGCCTGTAAAAGACTTACAGTATTAGAAATAGTTCCGTAAGAATTGAATTGTGTAGCTTAGATTTATATTTCCTTATTTGTGAAGTTTTTTAATTATATGTATTTCGATCAATGTATAAATAACTAACGGGACGTTCACGCAGAGTAAAATCTTGTCTTTCCTTCCATTTGGAACATGTTACGTACACATTTTCCTATCCTACATGTAAGTATTCTTATGGTATAAATTCAAATACTTTTTAACATTCTGCATGGACATTCGAAAAATCCCTCATCTCAGATAATAGGTGGTCTGTAGGTAGCACCACTGTTTCACAGAAGAAAAGGTGCAACATTGTGCCTTTTTGTCAAACTGTCCATTTGGAATTTCTGTAGCAAAACACTTTATGTCAGTGAGTTTTTTAATTAAGAAAGATCAGCGATATCTTTCCATAAAACATGAAAATCATTTTAAACCATTTATTTAAAAAATATATAACAGATCATAATTACACTGATAACTGAAAAAATGTATAGCCATATTTTTATATATGTATACTGTTTACTGGGTGCTCAGTTAAATTTTTCGCCCTTCCACAGTAAAATCCATTATTGCCCAATAGTATATTCCGTCTTTGCGTATTGCAGAGTTATCTTCTCTTGAGAGCAGGTATTGATTGTTACGTCATTATTTTTTGTGAGAAAATGACGTCGTTTTCTCAAAAATTGATGACGTTACGCTCACAAACCAATGACGTAACAATCAATA
>JAUMHH010219999.1:0-12232 GCA_032359455.1 Chlamys rubida
TAATTCTGTACTTTAATTATATATAGAAAAATGCAAAATTTATGTAACAGAACTTATGGAGGGCAGTGTATATATATCCTCACCCTTCTATTGAAGCACTTTACAATGTGGCAAATTTTCTTTATTTATACACAAAATCAGATATCGACAGAAATTATGATAAATGATCATCACATCACAGGAAAACAAGACATCTTAAATCATCTAATTAAAATAGTTAGAACCATTTCAAGGGTGTTCAATTTCATATTTAGGGTACTAGTGCAAAGGCTCCTTTGAAAAATATCTACCAGCCTGACCTTATCTTGTAATAAATATTGAAAATTTTTACAATCCCTGACACAAATCTAATAGTCTGAGTGGTGGGTGGGTGGAAAAAACCCATTTATAGGCAAAGAAACAACCTAATTTTCTAAAACCACAAATGAATATTTTTTAATCATGAAGTTTTCATGTTTTTCATGAGGCCCTTATATTTTTGACCAGTCAGTTTTCCAGTTTTGATTTAAAATGTATATTGGTTGCATGTGAGGGCCATAGGGAAATTAGCAAGATATAAAAATCTACCCTTCAAAAAATAATATTGTTAACATTTTAATATCTTTTTTGTGTCTATTGTGCACGGACACTCTAAAACTTATTCAACATTTTATATTCTGGCAGTGACTGCACAGAGATGCTTATGTAAATGTTCTATAAATTGCATTAAGGATTTGATTTTTATCACTTCAAAAATGTTGATTAGCAATGGGGTTCATTATATCATACAATTAAAAATAATTTTGATCTGCTTCTGTGATCTATTAGTTATACTTAAATTATCATTGCAGCAATATTTGACTAGAGAGAAACGTGTATTGAAGACCATTGTTTAGTGGTGCCACAGAGCACCACTTTCTGATGGGTACACTGTCCAACAATCTCTAAACGGGTGGTAGAGTCCGATGATTGAGAGGTTAATTCTAATCTTCAACAGATATTGTGAGATTTTGACACTG
Source organism: Chlamys rubida (assembly GCA_032359455.1). Lineage (NCBI taxonomy): Eukaryota > Metazoa > Mollusca > Bivalvia > Pectinida > Pectinidae > Chlamys > Chlamys rubida. The sequence goes on from JAUMHH010219999.1 coordinate 999, forward strand.
TTGTTTCATTGATTTTATATCCAATTTGTATTGCAGAGTATTGGCAGGAAGATGACATGTTCTGAGTTTATAGAAAATCTGGCAGAGCTCAATGATGGTGACAATTTTCCAAAAGATCTGCTGAAAATTATCTACCAAAACATCAAGGCTGAGCCTATTGAGTGGGCGGTGTAAGTAAATTACCTACGAAAACATTAACTCTGAACTTATTGAGTATGCAGTGTGAGTAAGTTATGTACAAAAATGGCTTGGCCAGTTGAGTAGCAGTGTACCCAGGTAAGTAAATGATCTGCTGGTAACCAGCCATCAAAACCAGACCTATAGCTATTGAATGGGAGACAGGAACTGATAATACACAGGGTAACCTATTAAACTGAACACTACGATCTAGAAACCTTTTTAATCTAGTCTAAAACAGGCCTTAATATTTTCAAAAGGTATCTATGCATCAGGTACCTGTATGTAAAAATGTACAGACTGCTTCAACAAGACAATGACACTACTGTGTATTTTCAGTGGCCTTTTTGTTGATTCAAGACTACCAGAAGTGTAGAAAAATTCCACACTTTTTGTCTAAAGGTGGATGGTTAATTTTGATGTGTCCAATTTTTGTCGTTTTCCTATACATTTGTATTGGTGAATCAATAAGACTGCCTAATGTTGCTCATGTTAGAGTATGTAAAATTTGAGTTATGTCCCCTATTTATAGAAGTTATGCCCCTTTGTTTAATCATGTTCTTGAAAGACTATTCCTACAGTTCTTGGCACATGCAGGCCATATTAATCTGCCATTCTGACAAGAGTATAACTATAAATCAATCTTGTTTTTGCAAACAGGACATGTACCTGATAATCTAGGTATTACATACAAATGTTGGAAATACTAGATTGATTAAAGATGGGTTATGATACCCCTTCTAAGTGGAGGATGTAATTGGGGAATATAATAGTCATTTTGTTATTATGTCCATCTGTGCTTTCCACAAAAGCTTGTGAATCCCTTAACAGATTTATTATATGTTTACACTGTACAGTAGTCTGTTGACATAAAAGTCTACACTTAACTGGATTTTGGAGGTCATCATTTACGGATAATGGGCCAAATTGGGACCTGATCACTTTCGTAGTTAATTAATATAAACCATGGTGAAAAGCTTGTTATTCTTATAATCTACCAGAATCTGGAAATCGCAAGATCATATTTTAGATGAAGTGTCAATTTGTTGTGTAATTTTTGTAGAACTTTCACTCCATTTGGCATATAACCAAAAAATCACTACCTTCAAAATATCCTGATATACGGTAAAGGTTGGCATACCTGTAAATTTTAATGTAAGCGTTGATAGGTCTTGCCAAGGGTTACGAGAAAGCAACTTCAAATGATAAGGTCTGTTCCTATTTTCTTTTAAATAAACAACTCTGGTCTAACTAGTAAAACAGTTTGGAATGCAACAAGCAAATTGCATCATTTAGGAGAAGTAACTTACATTCTACACTACTAATGGTTGTAGTCTTCACCTCGTCTATTTACAGTGACGATGACCATGACGAGGATCACAGTCAGACAGAGGACCGTAATGCCGCATCACTAACAAACATGTCAGCACCAGCCTTGGGCGGCAACCCTTTCCTAGATGTAAGTCTTCTCAGGAAAAAAATATAGAGCATTTCATACCAAAGGCTTTTGACAAGTTCAGATTTCTGTAACATATTTAGGAACAGAATGTCCAAAGGAAGAAATGTAACATTGATTTTAAGATTTTTCAAAATTACAGAGAGGTCTTTTCTCTATGATCAGCAGTAAATGAAAAGTGGCCATTGTGCCTAATTATATGTCTGAAATGTACCTTAATGTATTGTTTGTGCCATGTTACAAGGCACCTGATCCAGACAAAGCAACTGAATACAAAAATGGCTATGTGATGAGGAAGTGTTGTTTGGAAGCAGATAGGAGAAGAAGTAAGTGGTTTATAAAAAAGAAATTGTAAATCTGCTCAAGTTAGAATTTCTTTTTGTTTGTTTCAAGATAATATTGTTAAGTACAATTATTACGACATATTCAATAGTTGAAACAATTTTGTTCTGTTAGATGTTTATGGTACATATATAACAAATGATATGTATCTTCATATCTTTTGTGATATCTGTAAATGTGTGATTTATCCTTGTCATTTTGTATTATCTCTGTATCAATGCTATTTATTTTAATATGTAATCTTACTATTGTTAACCGAATAAGTTTGATCATGTACAGCGCCGTTGGGAAAGAGAGGATGGAAGATGTACTACGTCTCTCTGCGTGATTTGATATTCTACCTCTACAAGGACCAACATGGGATGAAGAAAGGACAGCTCATACAGGGCTCCAACAATGCCATACGTATCCATCACTGCCTTGCCTCGAAGGCTGCTGACTACATAAAGAAGCAGCACGTCTTCAGGCTTAGCACTGCAGACGGGGCAGAATATCTGTTTCAAACAAGGTAATTAAGGTTAAGAATAAAAATCAAAAGTATATTGATAACAGATTAGCTTGCAAAATTCTGACAAGTGAATACATGGCTTTCAATAGAAGAAAAAAAAGTCAGTATTTGATCGATGTAGAGTGAATACATGGCTTTCAATAGAAGAAAAAAAAAGTCATTATTTCATCGATGTAGAACTACTTTTGTGAAATTTCAATAAACAATGTCAACACAATGTATATACCGCATTGGAGTAAGTATTAATAAGAAATATTTACACTGCAGTGGAATAAGTGAGTATAAAATGCCTATACTCCAGTGGAGTAAATAAGTATAAAATGTGAACACTCCAGTGGAGTAAATAAGTAGAAAATGTGAACACTCCAGTGGAGTAAATAAGTAGAAAATGTGAACACTGCAGTAGTAAATAAGTAAAAACCGTATAAATTGAATTAAAGTAAGTATTTGTAAAAAACCTGTTTCTAACTTCACTGGGTAAAGTATGTGAACATGTCTACACACAGTGTGTAATAGTACATAACAGTGAATTGTATACCGTGTCCTTCTCACTTCAGTGACAGTCGTGAACTCCAGGAATGGATTGACACCATCAATTTTGTGTCGGCTAGCCTTTCGTCCCCACAACTGCCTGGAGCTGTGGGCTCACAAAAGAAGTTCCAGAGACCCCTGTTACCAGCCGCGTACACCAGATTTAGTCTGGTAGGTTCACTTTAATGGTTGTTACATAAATATAACAAAATGAAATTTTTACTGAAATGTCGCCATTGTACAATTGCTAGCCATAAAGAGACAAATGCACTCATGCAACCTTGATTGCCCAAGAGTCCTAAAAAGCCATTGGAACTAAGTCTTCAAGTTATAACTTGAAAATGATTGAAATCCCCATCCATAAACCATATGTGCAATTTCTGGGTATGAAGCCGGGCTGAGCCCAAAACAGTGTAATTTTGTGTGTATTTTAAAGTCTTCTTATCCTGAACATTTGATCATATTTCAATCAAACATTCTTTGGACCATGGAATAAAATGTATAAAGGAAATGTGTTGTATATCTGGATGCTGAGAGACAGATACAAAAATTGAAAATAGTTGCTATATTATATGTAATATGAATGATTTGCCATCGTTGCTTAAACATAACCATAATTGAAATTGGCCTTCTTTTTAAAAATTTAATTGAAAATTATAGAATGAAAATCTACATGAGATACTTTAAATAAAGGAAACATAGTCACTGACTTTTGGGACTCAAACTGTAGATGTCTGCCTATTTCATTGTGATAATTTTAGAAATTCATTTGGTTGTTAGATGTCTGCATATTTCATTGTGATAATTTTAGAAATTCATTTGGTTATTAGATGTCTGCCTATTTCATTGTGATAATTTTAGAAATTCATTTGGTTATTAGATGTCTGCCTATTTCAATGTGATAATTTTAGAAATTCATTTGGTTATTTATGTAGCACGATCAACTACAGCGTCATGAAGCTATGTGTAACCAGGTGGAGATTGACCTCCAGGATCATCGCCAGTTTCCCCCAGAAAAGGGTGCCAAGTCCCGCCTTATACAAGACTATATGGAAAAGGAAAGCTTCCTGGAGAGTGAGGTAACTGATGACTATTCTCGGGTCATACTGTTAATTTAGCCCACCATCATCAGACCCTTAGGCCTTTAGTTTATTTTAAGTGTAAATTGGAAATTTGTATGTCTTTACCTGAACCTTGATTAATCAGCCACCTGTCTTAAGCAGCCAACATCATGATCTCGCATAGGGGACCACTTAACACAGGTTTGACTATTATTAAATATCCCAGATGAACTCTTGCCCAACAGAGGATATTTCACCAAGCAAACATTATTTGTAGAATATTGTATAGGCAGTGTTTTACTATCAAAATTGTGGTTATAAATTAGGTCCCACAGATACAACCAGAGGGAACTTCAGATTTGTACTCTGTCAATCAGTGGGTGTGTCACTTTGTTTGGTATTTATATATACACTGTTACCTACAATTGCCACCTTTTTGTATTTGGGTTAGCAAAGTGTCATGTACTGTAATTGAGTGTTGTGCCCCACTTAACACAGAGTAGTGGTCATTTGGTCACTATTGGTCACTTTGACCAGGGCATCAAATTTCATATCCTCTGTTAACTGCATTTGCTATTTTTTGTATGCGAGTACCATTTCTGATGATAAAGTGTTGTGTACGGAAATCGGGTTTCATGCCAATGTAAGCTCCACATCTATCGTGTGGTATATTTCATATTCAGATAAAGTAACACCAAGCTATAATGCCCCTCATTAAATACCTTTTTTTCAAGTTTTCTTTTTTCTGAACTATTATTTTACATGTTTCCTCTATAACTATGTATCATCAAACCCCTTTGTAATGCCAAAATTATAACAAAGGATGACAGAATAACAAGGTTTTAATTTATGTAGATTCAGTCTTTGATAAATGTTCGTCAGTCCTCTACCAATTCTTGGGATGGCAGAAGTCAGAATACAAAAAAGTAGGTCGCTGTGACCTGTGCTTTGACCTTAACTTTTACTAAGTTTGTTTAGGATATACATCTTCCATAATATTTCACACGGAGTAACCAGATTTGGTCTGCAATTACATCTCTGGATGGTGGAATGCATAGTACAAGAAGTAGGTAATTGTGACCTATGATTTGACATCAACCTTTGAAAAAGTTTTTTTTGGGCATATCTTCAATACTATTTCACCTATAATATCAGATTTGGTTTAAAAGTACCTTTCTGGATGGCAGAGTGCAGTGTACAAGAGGTAAAAGATCTACGTATACCTTACATTGAAAAAAAATATCTGGAGAATATATTTTCTATACTTTTTACCAGGGTAGATCAAATATTGTAGGCAGGTATATCTTATGGTGGCTGAGGGCAATTTACGAAAAAAGTAGGTCACTTTGATATATGTTTATACAAAGCTTAACTTCAATAAAATTTCTCCAGGAGTAGCCAAATTTTGTAACCAGGTATATCCCGAGACGACAGAATTTACTGTACCTGTACCAAAAGTAAGTCACTGTGATATTTATTTTGACCTGTGACCACAATTAGTGGTAGAATTTACCTATGGATTGCCTTACAATACTTAACTCTGCCTTGCTATTCTATAACAGGCAGTACCTCAATAATTGTTGACCCTGAGATCATGTGTAGTGTTCAAACCGTCTCCAGTGTGCATATTTAAATTAAATGTATTTGATCTTTATATCTTTAGTTGAAGCGATACAAGACCTACACGTACCTACTCCAGTCCAGGATGAGTGTATACCCAGAGCTGGAGCCTTCCCTGGTGGAGACTGTCATCGGGGAGGATGAGGAGAATGGACAGGCAGATGAGGTCAAAGTCGCACAAAAACGGCCGGTGCAGCGATCCCTGTCTGATAGGTACAGTTACCGTGCCGCTATCTATCAAAACCAACACATAGAGTATGACATTATCTGAGAGAGCTTGTACTGTGAGAACAAGGAAAGTGCAATAAGTATTCATCAATGTGAAAATGGAAAGGAATTGATTTATGATCATTGATGAAAGCAGAAAAATTGAAATATTGAGTGCTTTGTTGTGAGGAAGGTTTTATATGAATGAACTTGTTTTTGATATATCTGAATATGACATGTATACTAATGGCGCTGGTACATGTTGGGATCTACTGGTACTTCTTTACACTAACTATACATATATATATGGATTAGATTAGCAACAAATTATCCAATATTATCACATTTATCACAATGCATGCTGATTTGCTGGTAGAAAACACTGCATGTTTGTAAAGCTAGAACATCCACATACGCTAGCTGTTCCGTCATCAGTCTCACACGGTCCACATGCCAAACAAACACAGACCTGATTAGGTGTTCTGTATATTGACTACTAATCATGTCTAACAAAGCATTACTGAACATATTTCCCCTAAATTCGTGGATTTTAAATATATATATTACAGGTCCATGTTGATTGAGTACGTACCAATCGGGCATCACAAATTGATTCTGTAATTATGTTTCCTCACATGAATCAATGCCTAGAAATGATACGTGCTGGTTGATGCTACCTTTGATGAATTTTGATTAATTTCTGGTTAATTGTAGCCTGGCCATTGTGTTTACTTTTTTTCAACCTAATTTTTAGGAGGTTGATTGTAATAGCAGACTTTAGAAATCCATCAACTTACATTACCTTAGGTAAAAAACACCATGTATTTGCCGACAAGGATTTAGGTGTACTGATAACATGACTGATAACTTACAGTTCTACAGTGCTATTTCATACAAACTTTGTGATATAGACAATAGCTTTATTAGATATGATGTATCAAGTTTACACTGAAAACATCTGTTAAGTTAGATAATATCTTCACCTAAGTTACCTGTTCACATGTTTGATTCTTTATATCATTTTTTTACCTCTGTGAGGTTTTTAATCAATTTTTAATTTCTTCCAAATGTCTGGTGCCCTTACGCTATAAGAAACAATCTGTCATTTTATAACAGAATCAATAACATATACTTGTTTAAACTATATTTATATAATACATTACTATTTTTTTTTCGTTTTCAAAATGATTGTTGTACTTGTAGTATAAGTTAAAAGCTTTGATCTATAAAGCAATTTGTTTGTTTTGTTTCAATTTTATGCAATTTTTACTGCTTTAATTATTGACTAAAAGGTTTACGGTATTGATTTTAATCTGCTTGAATTCTCTTTATTTATCTTTGATTTCCTGTCTTAAAAAGATTGTGCCATTAGCTTTATCATAACAAGATACAGGGTAGTCACCATTCAAACATGTACACATATTTACTGTTCTACTTTCCACATTTAATCAGATAAAAACAGAAGGAGGCAGAAATTCTGTATATATTGAAAATTTATAAATATATATCTCATGCAAAATATCTAGTCAGAATTTGTGAGGGGTCTGGTGTCTCTAGTTGTCATGCTCATAGTTGTCCGAGATCTTGTCATTCATATATGAGTGACTCTTGTAATTTTTAAGTTCTTGAAAATGAAATAGTTTGAAATGAAATTGCGAATCAAAGTAGGTAGATGAAGGGGAAAATGACTATTGAAGACAGAATCATCCATATGTACATAATACATTTTTGTTTTTGTCAGGAGAGAGGGTATGTTGACGGTTACGTACATGAACATTATATTTTGATGTCTATATTTGCCAGGAGGAGATTTGTTGATGGCTGGTACCCTATACATTGTATTTTGTTTTTATATTTGCCAGGGGAGAGGATATGTTGATGGTTGGTACCCTTGTCTGAGACATGGTATGAGAAAGGTTTCATTACAAGAACTTTATGCATTGGTGTGATATCCTCTGCATTTTCATAAGTTTTTGCAAAAACAATCTAGAACAGATGTGCTTGACTTTGCCAAAACTGCCTTTTTGTGCATTTTGTTTTCATGAAATGATGGAAATAAGCACATGGATTTGATATTCTCATTTTCTGTGTGTACAGTATTGCACTCTATAAATATACACAATATATATTATGTTTATACTTTGCCAGTTGAATACACACTAACTACAACTAATATTGACCCTACATCGGAACTCCACAGGCACAATCTCACATCCTTGCTCTACAGGGACAATGTCACTGAGATGTGACCTCACATTGGTACTCGACAGGGACAATGTCACTGAGATGTGACCTCACATTGGTACTCCACAGGGACAATGTCACTGAGATGTGACCTCACATTGGTACTCTACAGGGACAATGTCACTGAGATGTGACCTCACATTGGTACTCCACAGGGACAATGTCACTGAGATGTGACATTACATCATTAATCCACATGACAATCATTGAACATTGAATGTCACTGAGATGGAATATGTATGGCGGTCACTACTGCATCAATCCTGCATTATATTGCAGTAGATGTCTCGCAGCATGACTGTCTCCTACCTTATTGCTATTAACTTATTGTAAACCCTGCCGACTATATCTCACAGCACCTCTGAGCAACTGTGTGAGTTCATTCCTACACAACAGATTTTTGTTGGTTGACTTTTGTGTACTAGTATTAATTAATGGTTAAACTATAGTTCCTTAATTATTCTATAATTTATGGTACAAATTGAATTATTAAATTATTTGACAGTTCTCACTCAGCTAATTTTACGTAAATGAAAGGTTGCTGGTGAATACAGCTTATAACATCGTGTCTTGGTATCATGAATTGTCACAGATCAGCATGGAATGATCTCTGTAGAATATCTTGTGCTTTGAATGACTGCAGTTTTAATTTTTCAATTGAAAATGTAATCTATCATTTACAACATAAGTAAATGATGCCTGTTTTGTGAGAGTAGGTCACTTCATGTATTAGTGATTAAATAGATAAGTGTGATCACTCATTAGCTGTTAGGAGTTTGTATATCACTATTTTGCATTGTTAATCCTACAAGCATGGCTTAGCTCATATATTTCAATTACTCGTAGATTTGAGCATGTTTCAGCTCTGAATGCATTGTACTGTTCTGTAGTGATCTGAAGTTCATACCAAGCTTATTTTGGGAATATTTCTCATGATATCTGATATTGATATTGTTTGCAATATGTTATAAAAGATGTTTTGTATTTTACAACAGGTACACATGAATAGTCAGTTGTTCAGTACACCTGTAGGGCATATAAAGATATTTTGAGTACAGATTAGTTTGGTTAATTCTATAGGGTTGTTTGTGTTTTCCTCAAAGCCAGGAATAGATTTCTTTCAGCTCAGATTATAATAATTGTGGAGTGTTCTTTCCTTTTTCTTAACATTTCGGCAAGTTTTGGAACACAAATTTTTACCTTTAATTGATATTTCTGTTATGCAACCTCCGAAATTTTCCTTAAATTTTGATTACCTGGCTGATTCATTGATATTTAAACCAAATTTTATTGCTAAAATGAAAAGAAAATTTATTATAAAATAGCAAATAATTCTCAGAATCAGTCAGTCCATGTTTTATTCAAGCTGTTATTATAATAACAGTTGAGTACTTCCTTGATTATTGAGAGTAGTGTAAATTGATACCTTTCAGATTTTAAAAAAGTGTAAGCTACAATAACAGTAGGAGTGATAATGTTTATCTATGGTGATCATGATATAGAGGATGCCTCTAAATAACACGAAACGTGGACAATAAAGTCGACACCTATCTAGACTTTTATTACCTCCTTCTAATCACACAGCCCATTTGGTTCATACTGACATGAACATTGAAAAATGCTGTTCAATCCTTATATATAAATTATAAATTTGATAGCTTGTATTGATCTAGATATAGGTATTCCCTTATATTTTTCTATATTGATCTGTGGGTGTCGTCGGTGCAAAAGACATTCCTGGAAATAATGTCTGCAGACATGTTCCTGATCAACAAAAGTATTTGAATTGATTTAAGAGGTCTACTGCCAAGTTAAACATTGATGGTATCTGTCTAGCTCTCCTTGAAGGAATCCTGTTGTAGTTTTGAACAATCATGATACCCGTTGTATCCGTCCCGTTTGTAAAGCAACATCATGGTGAGGTATATTGTTCACTTGTTATTGTTCTCCTTGGTCTGCAGGTTTTCTATGATAAGAAATCTTTGTTAAATTTCTTTTGGAGACATTTAAAATCAAAATTTGTTTTGTAGGTTATTAATTGAAAACTCTTGTTTGTTGGTAATTTAATTAGAAATGTCTAAATAAGGTGCCTACAATTGCTAACAATCTGTCAGTCTATATATGGAGTATAATTTCTTTGCTACACCTCACACGTAGTTTCCTGTTTTTGCTAGGGAAAAGATGAAGATATCTTGTTCTAGATTAAGAGTTTATATGTGCCATTATTCTGAAAACATCAATACTTAAAACAAGGCTTTCGTCACACTTTTCACATACCTGCCAAGCCACCTGCATTTGTGGAAATTAACTTGAAAGTTACCCTCATAACCTATGCAAATTGTAGTGTATTTGGAATTTGCACTGCTTATCCCAACATAAATAATGTTAAGCTTAAAATACCCCTTAGAAAAGACATACACTGTACTTATGTATAGGCAGATAACCAATATTGAAATATGTAGGCAAATTATCATAGTTAGATGATGTACTACTGGATTTGATGACGTTGAAAGTTTACTGGCTGAAATAAGCTGTAATTATCAAGCTATGATTGGACTATCTATGACTTTCACTTCATTGTTGAGAGGTTGGCAGGTATGTGTTAATGTGGTATTGATGTTGGTACCATGTTTGGGGTCCACCATTACAACTGTTTTCGTTACTGCAGGAAAGTACGGTGAAAATCAATTGATCCCTGCAGCTGTGAGATGTAGACTGAGTAATTTACACAGAATAGATCAATTCTGTTGTCCAAGCTGATACCAAAGTGTGCTGAACTACTCTACACATGTTTCCCTTCATTTCCAGTTGGTATGGGAAAAGTGTTAAACTGATGAATGAAATATAAAACAACAAACCAAGATAATCTGTTGCACAGGATTTGTTCCCTAAAAATATTAGTCTGTTCCCAGGGACTGAGAAAAAAACCCCACACAAAATTAATTTATTTTGCATATAGTGTCTACTGTAGATGTGAGCTAGTCTGTAGTGTCTACTGGAGATGTTGGCTAGTCTGTAGTGTCTACTGTAGATGTGAGCTAGTCTGTAGTGTCTACTGGAGATGTAGGCTAGTCTGTAGTGTCTACTG
>JAUMHH010220010.1:0-12232 GCA_032359455.1 Chlamys rubida
TGTGATAAAATAACAACAACAGGATACCGAAGTGTCAACAAAACCATGTGATAAAATAACAACAACAGGATACCGAAGTGTCAACAAAACCATGTGATAAAATAACAACAACAGGATACCGAAGTGTCAACAAAACCATGTGATAAAATAACAACAACAGGATACCGAAGTGTCAACAAAACCATGTGATAAAATAACAACAACAGGATACCGAATTGTCAACAAAACCATGTGATAAAATAACAACAACAGGATACCGAATTGTCAACAAAACCATAAACCGAATTCAAAATCGATAGAACTACGGCAAAATATGAACAATGGAAAGATTTACATGGTAACCAATAAAAAAGTACTAGTAGAGTAAGACCATATGTTGCGGAAGGGTCAGCGTATTCTTATTTTGTCTTTTATATTTTACAATATAAAAGACAGGAAAAGAAGTCAAGATTTCCTATTTCATATAAAGTTTTTTCACATTTGATAAGAAAATTGTGACTTTGCCAATAACATGAACGATGACACTTAAATAGCTAATACTTATGTGTAATGCACTTCCGTAGATAGGTCAATGAGCAAATGTATCATATATATTTTTTTATATAAAACTTGGGACAAAGCTGTAAGAACAATATTTCAGAGGATTGTAATGCAGACAGAAACACTTTGTTTTAAAGGTTGGAAAATAATAATATAACAATGTCGGAATTCGGAGTGAGCTGCTACCTGATGAACTTATAGTAAGATGCTTTGTTACTTCAAATACAAAATAATTAGTTATTGGCCGCTGATCATATAGCAGATATCAATGTCGCATTGCTGTACACAGGTGCATACTATTCTTTTCCCAATAAATAATCTATAGAGAAAAAGCTGTATAGAAATTACGCTAAAACCAAACCAGAATCACCCGTGGAGTTTAATTTTCAAACGAATGCCATATAGGTTCAAACAAATAAATAACCGTGTGATTTAGACACATCTAGTGTTTGTGATTAATTGTGGGTGTATCGGGCCATACGCTATGTCACCTAAAGTCTGAACGAGCTGGCAGAATGTGTGCGGTATATTGGTTTGATGATCCCGCCCAGAACTGACACTTTGGACACGTTATCCGGGGGATTGTTGTACATGTACTTCCTAACATATCTAATACTGCAATTTAATCTAACGCTAAGGCACTGTGGGGAGCCTGGAGCAGTAGTGGCCGTCTTTACTCATGCTTAATTTACTATCTCTCAAATTACAAAACAAACAATACAGGCAAAGAAACAAGAAGTGTGACACAGAAATACGATTGTTTGGAAAGTGACATTTGAATGATTTGTCCTTAAAATAACTGTAATTATGATACAATGACAGTATAATAAAGTATTTGTAGAGTCAAAATTGTACGAAGTTCTCAATGTTTAGCGTTCCGTTTTACATTGCCATTCATACATATATATATTTATAGGAAACTGATACTTATTTTTAAATGAACTGTAAATATAGCCGATACGTATTTTATTTAATGAAATGGAATGTAAATCCGGAATACCAGAAATACCACACTCTTATTATAAATCGATATTATTATCCGGAATAATACCAGATTATCATCAGAAAGACCATATTATAATTATAAAACGATATTATTATCTGGAATACCAGATTATCACCAGAAAGACCACATGATAATTATAAAACGATATTATTATCCGGAATACCAGATTATCACCAGAAAGACCACATTATAATTATAAAACGATATTATTATGCGGAATACCAGATTATCATCAGAAATACCACATCATAATTATACAACGATATTAATATACGTAATACCAGATGAGAAGTTCCAGGTATACCTTTTATTACAAAAACATAAACACTTTTTGAAATAATATAAATGAAAAAAAATTCCCGATTTTTTTTTTATAAAGATTAAGTTTTCAAGCAGCCAATCCGTGTATAATGTTCTTATTACATTGCATAAATTATTATTGAAAATTTTGCAAACATTGCTGCCTGATTTATAAATGACAGATATTTCATTTCAAATCCATATTTCCATTTCTCATTAAGTTGACTGCAGTATCAACAATTTACTCTCAGAATCGTCCGCACAACATAATTAGAAATGACGTTAGTCAACAACGGTGTATCGCGTCGAACTCACTGATTTATGCTGAAATTATCATTGATATTGTTGAAAACTTTCGTGAAGATATTTAAATTAGAAGAAACACAGAAATTACAACTATTTTCTGCCATGAAAATGACCAATGCAAAAGGTGCAAATTATCAGGTTAATGTGTGGTCTCATCACCCTATTGGACCGCTTTTCCAACCATTGGTTTATTAGATGCCCTAACTTGACCTTTACAACAGAGAAGATATGTAAGGTAGCCGGACATCACGAACGGACAAATCGCAACAACAGGACACACATTGAATTCCTACCTAGTCCCACTATTGTGTTACCTGTCCGCCGATGTTGCCTACCTGTAGGTCGGAATGTCAGGAGGGCTACCTGATTTGTTAGCTCCATTATAGAATTTCAAATACAGGGGTCAGTAATACGAGAGTGATAAAGGTCAACGTATATGTCAAAATGCCAACTTCACACAGACATAGATCACAAGCTGAGATTTTCGACGTTATCAAGACCTCTTCATCATGAGGGGTAGGGTAATTACAACAGGCTATGTGTATACACATACTATACCCAGGATGTCATAGAGCACTTTATCCGTTCCCTATTTCACATTTTAAATGTTATTAGTTTTTAAAAATTATGTCAGATACATTTCTACGGGTACGAATTCCTCATACTCAAATGACATTCACAGTGTGTGTTCTCATCATGATTCTTATTTCATTTTCGTTTGAACGCACCCTGTGGCATAGCTCATATATACGATTTCTATAATTGCTTTGATATGATGGACATCATACGATAACGACCAACATTTGATTCTTTATGATAGCTGGATCTCCACACACTACATCAATATACACAGATCTGTTACTAGCTCGAGCTTCACAATAACATTCATTTACGCGAACTCGACCATTCTATTTCACAAGTTCGACATTCACAATTTGATATACTCTGTCAGTCTGAAAAAAAATCTTTATACTAGCTCGGTCTACACAATTTTTTATTTGACCAATCTGGAAAAAAATCTACAAACTAGCTCAATATACATAATTCCTTTTACCTTATTGATTACTTGTACACAATTTTATATATTCTTGGTTAATCGCCACAATCATAGACCTAAGCTAGTTCTCCACACTTTTAGTCAGTAGTTTGGTATAGATCTGCATAACTCAAGACATATATGTTCGATCTCTACTATCAGTATTCTATGAGTTATTTCGATCTCAACAGATATTTTAACTAGATCGATCTCCACGATTATACATAAATGTACTCGCACAAACTACAAAAAAAATATACAAGTATATACAAGTTCGATCTTCACAAATCTATTAACTAGCTCGGTACTCATCCTTCTATACACTAGCTCGAGCTCCACAGTTTTAATAATTAGATCGATCTTCACATAGTTCTATAAATTAGATCGATCTTCACATAGTTCTATTAATTAGATCGATCTTCACATAGTTCTATCAATTAGACCGATCGTCACAGGGTTCTATTAATTAGATCGATCTTCACGTATTTCCATTAATTAGATCGATCTTCACATAGATCTATTAATTAGATCGATCTTCACATAGCTTTATTAATTAGATCGATCTTCACATAGTTCTATTAATAAGATCGATCTTCACGTATTTCCATTAATTAGATCGATCTTCACATAGATCTATTAATTAGATCGATCTTCACATAGTTCTATTAATTAGATTGATCTTCACATAGCTCTATTAATAAGATCGATCTACACACAGTTCTATTAATTTGATCGATTTTCACGTAGTTCTATTAATTAGATCGATCTTCAAATAGCTTTAATTATTAGATCGTTCTTCACGTAGTTCTATTAATTAGATCGATCTTCAAGTAGCTCTATGAATTAGACCGATCGTCACAGGGTTCTATTAATTAGATCGATCTTCACGTATTTCCATTACTTAGATCGATCACCACATAGCTTTATTAATTAGATCGATCTTCACATTGTTCTATTAATTATATCGATCTTCACGTACATTTATTAATTAGATCGATCACCACATAGCTTTATTAATTAGATCGATCTTCACGTAGTTCTATTAATTAGATTAATCTTCATATAGTTATATTAGTTAGCTCGATCTTCACAATTCTATTAAGTTGATTGATATAAAAAATATATTTACTACATCGATGTCCACCTTTCTATTTTAGATCGATCGTCACGTAGTTCTATTAACCAGCTCGATCTTCTTATTTCTATGAATAAGCTCGATCCCCACCATTCAATTAACCAGCTCGATTTTCACTATTCTATTAACCAGCTCGATCTTCACAGTTCTATATACTAAGTTGATCTTTACAGTTCTATATACTAAGTTGATCTTCACAGCTCTATATACTAGGTTGATCTTCACAGTTCTATATACTAGGTTGGCCTTTACAGTTCTATATACTAGATTGACCTTCACAGTTCTATATATACTAGGTTGACCTTCACAGTTCTATATACGAGCTCGATCTTCACAGTTTTATGTACCAGCTTGACCTTCACAGTACTTTATACAAGGTTTATCTTCACAGTTTTATATACTGGGTTGATCTAACTATAGCTCGATCTTCACATTTCTATATACTAGCTCGATCTTCACAGTTCTATATACTAGATTAATCGTCACAGTTGTATATACTAGGTTGATCTTCACAGTTCTATATACTAGATTAGTTTCCACAGTTCTATATACCAGCTCGATCTTCACAGTTCTATATACTAGGTTGATCTTCACAGTTCTATATACTAGGTTGACCTTCACAGTTCTATATACTAGATTAATCGTCACAGTTCTATATACTAGGTTGATCTTCACAGTTCTATATACTAGATTGATCTTCACAGTTCTATATACTAGGTTGATCTTCACAGTTCTGTATACTAGATTAGTTTTCACAGTTCTATATACTAGGTTAATCTAACTAGGTCTATCTTCACAGTTCTATATACTAGGTCTATCTTCACAGTTCTATATACTAGCTCTATCTTCACAGTTCTATATACTAGGTTGATCTTCACAGTTCTATACACTAGCTCTATCTTCACAGTTCTATATACTAGGTTGATCTTCACAGTTCTATATACTAGCTCTATCTTCACAGTTCTATATACTAGGTTGATCTTCACAGTTCTATATACTAGGTTGATCTTCACAGTTCTATAAACTAGGTTGATCTTAGCAGTTCAATTTACTAGCGCGACCTTCAAATATCTATCAACTGGCTCGATCTTTGAACGTAATTTTCTAGCCAGATCTCTTTTTAAAAATTCTACGAATTAGCTCGATCACCACAGGTTTATAAGCTAGCTCGATAACCGTAGTCTTATTAGCTAGCTCGATCTTCACGGATATATTTACTAGCTCGATTTTCACATTTCTGTTAACTACTCTGATCCTCGTAGTTATATTTACTAGCATGTTCTCCACTTGTTAATTACAAATGTATCTTGATTTCCACAGGACACCACGAGTGTTAACATGACATGGTTGTCCTTAACGTCGCACAGAAACAAATATTTCATGTCCTTTTTTAAATAGAAACTCATTTGGTGTTCCAGTATATATGAAATTGCAATAGTGATTGGAAAAAACTGGCTTTGATATAATTTACGATTAAAATAATTATCGTTGTCGTTTCCAAGTAAGAAATACTTTATGTATAAAGTACGATTATCTTTGTTTAAGCTGCCTCATAGGTGCGATTCAGTAACGCTAATATTCTATTTGTTGAACAAACTACCCGTTAATAGAATTTACCTGACAGTTTAACGACTGTTTAATCAAATCCCCTGAGATAAGATATTAATTATTTAATTGCAATAATTATGATTACCTCCTTTATTTCCACAACATTACCTCCATAAGTCGTGTGCTACTCTATATCAAACCCAGGCCAAGACCAATGCGATAGAGATCCGGAGATTACTTAACGTCGCCTAATTCGTTACTTAGACAATGTGGTGTTATGATTGACAACACTTACTATCATGTAATATGCGAACTGATATAGCAATCATCCTGGCGTATCCGTAGAAACCAGTCTCTACCAATGGAATTATGCTCAAGACAAATTATGAATTGTGACAAAATATGTTGGGCCTTTTCTTTATCGCACCAAATGACACGAGGGGCGCTATCAACTGATACACCGTGAGGACGTGGTTTGTGTCGCCCGCTGTTTAAACCACGCCTTTCAGGTAATCGTTATGTGTAGAATAATGTTTAAATTGAACGGAACTTTTAGTTTAGTTCAATTTACCTGGATTTTCTCAAAAAGCTCTGCAAGACACCTTTGGAGGTAGAAGAAATCTTTGCGGCATTCTTCTCCCCAAGAACTCAGGTAAGATGATGTAAGGGCGCTTGGTTGATGACTTAGGACTCATCGTTATTTACTACACAGTCGTTTGTAGCTGGTAGCCTTACAAAAGACACTAATACTTTAATTAACTCAACATCTAATTGATTTATTTAAAGTACGTTTTGCTTCTTTGATAAACTGAAATGGATATAACTAAATAACACTTATACAGTAATTATTGCATCATGTTTTGGTTCTGTATGTATACTAAACCATGCTTTTTAATATGTGAGTGCATCTTCACATTTGGCCATTATTTGTTTGTTATAGTGACATTGTATGCTATACATTTACTTAATGGGCAAACGTTTATCAGTTGCGGTTAAAAACTTAATTTCTCGAATTGTTTCCCCATTATTTTATTAATCCATCAAATGATGCAGGCTCTTCAGTCTGTAAATACTGCTTTCATAGTATCCACGCATAAAGACTATTAAAATGAAAACGATAATATGACCATTACAATTACCATATGCGTGGTGTTTCATCCTTGCTTAATACTGATTCCTGATGACCTCTTCATATATCATCAGTTTCACCACAACGCACTTCCTTGGTCGGGAAAATGCACCGCACACATTAATAACATGTTACTTGATATATGTTATTTTCTATTGGGCATTTGTAAACTTGAAGCAAAATGTAAAATAATACTTTTACCCGTAAATGACTTCTAATTTTATATTTTACAAATTATCAAAATTATGACATAGTCAAAATCATTTTTTCAATAATATATACCTTGCTTTGCAATATCAAGAATCGAAAGACGGTTCTTGATTAAACTGATAAAAAGTTTTATATATAATTTTAGCAGTATGAACACTGCCTCATGAAAATTGCTTAGCCATAAACAAAGGTTTATCCGTAAAAATATTTGAGCGTTAGTATTTTGTATTGTTTAACATTAAAGCAATAAATTATTTACCTCAGCCTACTTTGTATAACCTGACCTACCCAGACAGCTTTGTTTTTGTATTGTTCATCAATTTATTCTTTACCAAACAATACCGTTAAAATAGACATTCATGAATCAAGTAATACCTCAAACTGTCAGTAAAACATTACAAGGATAAATATCCGTAAAACATGAAAAGCAAACAAGCGAAATGCACCACATATTTGATCAATTGATCAATGTAACACATTTACTTATCTCAGCCTGCTGGAAAAATTCAACTTAGGTCAGGCAGTTCTAAGTCTATTGAAAAATATGACAAAAATAGTTACCATCTTGTACTAGTCAAGCCAGTTTAACTTCGCCAGAACACAGTCCTTTCCAGAGATATTCCAGTCGATCTTGTGTAGAAATATTAGAGTATTTGAGTTCGCTGTGATAGTTTGATTTAACATTGTTTGACTAGATCACTCGAGCCAGCGGCTCAATGGAACTTTTACGATCCTTATACGTCTGTGGTATGTAAACATTTTACAATTTAAACTGTCACTGAAACACTACTGAAGGGATTACATTGATACTTAACGGACATATTACCTACACCGTCATAAGAAAGTATGGCTTTCAATTATTTGTCATCGATAACATTATCTATCTGAATATTTTTAACGTAGTTTTCATAATGCCGTGATGGGTAATACACTCTCTTACTTTGCGTACATAGTATGATCACTCCATATTTCTGAGAAAAAAAACCCACCACTACTGTACACGTGACCATAGAGCCCCAAGAATCTCTTGATTTTCTGTGAACATTAAAAATCCTTTCCACTCGACAGCAATGTTATCATTATGATATTGACACTTTAATTGCCAAAAATCGTGTGTTAAAACTGAGTCTTTTTAGTACGCCTTTATGAATTGTATTCTGATATAAGGTACAGGATTCTTAACTGAATAAACAAAGACTTCCTTGTATGTATAATAATAACCTTATATAATGAAATTGTATCTGTGAAAAATACCTATCCCCAAATGTAACACAAGATAAGCAGAAAGACATCTTGAATTTTCATTACATAGAGGTGTTAAGGTTAATGTATGCATTATACACCACAAAATTCATTCGCAAAATAAACCAACACAAATGTGTGAAATTAGAAGACAGTGTCAGCACCAACATACAAAATGTATCACAGCGTCGACAGAGTCAATACACATGTCAAAAATATACCACAGCGTCAATAACACACATTTACAAAACAGAGAATAGCGTTGACATACCTGTAAAAAATCAACTAAAGTGTCAACACGCTAGCTACATAGACCATAGGCCATAACGTTAACAAACAGGCACAGAGCTTACCACAGTGACAAATCAACTAAAGTGTCAACACGCCTACATAGAACATAGGCCATAACGTTAACAAACAGGCACAGAGCTTACCACAGTGACAAATAAACTAAAGTGTCAACACGCCTACATAGAACATAGCAAAACGGATCACAGTGTTTCTCGTACAAAAAATACTACAGCATTAACACAAATGTACGTAATACACCACAGCGTCGGCACAAATATACAAAATATATCTCGGCATCAACACGAACATCATCAGCAGATACCACAGCGTCAACACAAATGTACAAAAACCCACAGCATCAGCACACCTGTACAACACAAATATACCAAATGTTCCACAGCAACAAAATTTGAACAAATAGGTGCTCTCAAACGTTATGAGTTCCATTTGTTAAATAACAAAATACATTTACAAAGCTGTGACGGGTTATGGTGTTGACCGTAAAAGTATTGTTCAAATCAAGTGTATTGTTTAAAAACGTTTTTATTTTTTTGTGCATTTTACCTAACACTTGTTTTCTAGTGAAACACTAAATCAGTTAAGGGTCTTGGTAAACCCACCTTGTCCAGATAAGAAGTAAGACGCTGGAAGGATAATAAGCTAGGGATAGGGACCAACATACACTGTATCTGTGTTAGTTTGACGCATCATTGCCCGACTTAACCGGGTCGAATTAACTATAGTTTATATAAGGAAATAATTGAGACCCGGCTACCTGTACGAGTTAAGATTAATATACCAATCATCTGGTATCGAAACAGTTTATCTATCAATATTTGTTCTTACCGATAAATAAAAAAAATGATAGACAGCGCGTAACTGACTGCGCTGTGCTTGTGGGTAGGCTTAGTACAGATCCATATATCATGGGGTGTCCCCAGTTACGTACGATGTAACATAAATAACCGGTGTTATAGGAGTCTGATGAACGGCTACGATACTATCAGTGTTTGAAGTGATAATAAAGTTATTGTGTAGCGTATGAAGATTATAAATATATGTTTAGTCATAGTTGACTTACCATGCTGAAGTAATATATATATATATATATATGACATACGACTGTACATACACTCTAGCCTAGAACCGGGGTCATATCAACGATACAAATATTGTTATATGTCATAACCATGGTATTATAAATAAATGAACTGAATTAGTATATATAGTACCTATTGGAATCCATGCCATTTCATATATATTAGTTGATCCGAAGGTTTAATATACAACTACCTGTTGACAATGTATTGGTCTAATATCTAATTATATTTGTACGAATTGTATCGATACACGATATTTAATCAAAATCGCATGGAAAACGTCGGGTTGTTGACAATTTGATGCCGTAGGTCATGAGTTCGAGGCCGGACTGTCTTTCTTTGTTACCTGTGTTTTCATATTATTTATCCAAATAAAAAACACTATGTATCATACACACTAGTGTATGTTGGTCCGAAGGTTTAAGGTTTAAGAAAGGAATAAATGTTAAAACAGTACTTTGTATACATTGTATACTGTTTATGCTTAACTCACCTATACGCAATATGTATACTATTGGTTTCGTGTTACTCTACATTAGGATAAGAATTAGGATATAACCCTATTATATTGAATGAGGTATGAGTTAAGTGATGTTTGTGTGTATTATTGCGCTATACACTCAACTATAACTTTCGTTTTGTAATCGGAAAAGCCTGTTTTCTGATTGGTCGAAATGTAGATTTTGACATTTTTTCGTTAGAATTTTGTATTTAGATTATTTTACTGCCATGAACAGTACAGAAGCTTCCGATGGCATCATCTACGACTGCGGGGACTATTGTAATGACCACCATTACACACAGAACTTGTAATCAATTGTTTTAAGCGACAGAAAGTGACGTGCTGTTGCCTCTATTATGCTTGACAAATAAACCCTGTCTTCGACACACATACACACATGTACGCTTACACAACACACATAGAGGCACGTACGTTCTTAAATGACCTCAGCTGTTAATAGGACGTTAAAAAAATGAAACCAAATAAAATCATTATATATTGACCAGCTCGTAATCCAATTCATTATCAGGAGCGTCGTCTAGTTTTAGGTACTTTCCGCGCATCACCAGCCACGAGGCTCTGCGTTGAATCAAATGAGCCATCACTAAATGATAAATGGTTCTATTTTATTTAACGTCCTATGAATCGCTGAGGTTTTTTAAGGACGTGCCTTTATGTATGTAATGTTGTGTATATGTGTGCTGTTAGCGCTAGGTTGGTGAATTGGCCGCCGTTCGTTAGCGCAGATCTGATATCGACTTTAGAGTGCTACCTCACTTAAATACCCTGCCGAAGCATGCATAGTATTACTCCCGGTCACATTATACTGCGTATTGGTTAACCAGGTGTTGCGATTATTTAAATGCTGAACGCTATCTACCATCTAAAGACTTTGGTATGTCCAAGCGTTTTAGATAGAACCCAATGTCTTTCCCAATTTGGCGAACGCTCGAAACTGAGGCCAAAAGTTAGCTATTGCTAGGTAACAAAGCGGAAGGTAGGAAGAAGAAAAAAAAATCTCAAACGTTGCATTTGGTGCAACAGATTTAGTTTGGTCACTGATGTGTCCTTAAGTAGAGGGCACCAACTCAAAATCCCAATTATGCAGGAGTTCACTCATTAGTTTTAGAACATGCAGGGGTAACAGCAAGTATATTCTCTACTCATCTCCGACATACAGGGGGAAGAGCGAAATTGATTCGCCACTTGGTTTTCTAGTTGATCACAAATCCAGAAAACACAGGTATTTCGGTCAGTAAAACATCAAAATTATACACACCTTTTCGAGCAAAATGGGGATCTTCCACATACGACTATGAAACATTCATCGACTGAAATTGACAGTATACCTGACATTTTACCATGAACCATTCGGCAGCCTGGTGTTAATTTAGTATCGCATATTAACGATAAATCTAAAACTCTCCCGACTCAATACAACAGCTCTTGTTTTGAAGTACATTATCAGTCGTATTAACATGAATTTATTGTTTTGTCATTTGATCTTAATTTGAATATCTGGTCATGTCAGGAAAACTTGAATAAGAGTAGATAGGGCTGCTTAACCTACAACCAGATGATATTAAACTGTCTTACTCTGATTTTAAACCTCCCTAAAGAAATGTTATCGATACGAATTGGCAGCATAAATAGTCGAAATAAATAAATTGTAAGTTAATGTAAGCTCCTATGTAACGAGTGGTTAATGTGAGCTCCTATGTAACGAGTGGTTAATGTAAGCTCCTATGTAAGTTAATGTAAGCTCCTATGTAACGAGTGGTTAATGTAAGCTCCTATGTAAGTTAATGTAAGCTCCTATGTAACGAGTGGTTAATGTAAGCTCCTATGTAAGTTAATGTAAGCTCCTATGTAACGAGTGGTTAATGT
>JAUMHH010220032.1:0-12230 GCA_032359455.1 Chlamys rubida
TCTCACAAACAAATGACGTAACAATCAATACCTGCTCACAAGAGAAGATAACTCTGCAATACACAAAGACGGAATAGTGTTAATGATCTGTTAAGACTTCTATGTGGCCCTATATGACCTTATAGTGTTGATGGTCTGCGAAGACTCCTGTGTGGTCCTATATGACCTTATAGTGTTGATGGTCTGCGAAGACTCCTGTGTGGCCCTGTATGACCTTATAGTGTTGATGGTCTGCGAAGACTACTGTGTGGCCCTGTATGACCTTATAGTGTTGATGGTCTGTGATGACTCCTGTGTGGCCCTGTATGACCTTATAGTGTTAATGATGTGTTAAGACTACTGTGTAACCCTATATGACCTTATAGTGTTGATGGTCTGCGAAGACTACTGTGTGGCCCTGTATGACCTTACAGTGTTGATGATCTCTTAAGACACCTGTGTGACCCTGTATGACCTTATAGTGTTGATGGTCTGCGAAGACACCTATGTCACCCTGTATGACCTTATAGTGTTGATGGTCTGCGAAGACACCTGTGTGACCCTGTATGACCTTATAGTGTTGATGGTCTGCGAAGACTCCTGTGTGAACCTGTATGACCTTATATATAGTGTTGCTGGTCCGCGATGACTCCTGTGTAATTCTGTATGACCTTATTGTGTCGATTGGACATTAGGACTACCATATTGATATTGATTTATTATTTTTATGTTTTCCTTTATGCTATCTATTTCTTTGCTTCTTCATCTTTAGCTTTGATTTGCTTTTAATTGCAGTTATATATTTCAGCTTGAATGTTTGTACCAGATGAGTTTGGATATTATTATAAACACTGCTGATTATTGATTTTTTGATTTAGCTAAACTGTTTGTTATTTGAAATATTATCACCATATTTACATGTATTATGATGGAATATATAACGAGGATGGGGAAATGTACATAAAAAGTTAACAAACGCCACTTTGACCTTTCTACGACCGGAGAATATAATTGCTACCATCCACTTCATTGCCTATAATATAATGTGACTTAAGTAATATTATTTTTTAAATTACGCTGTTTCTTTGAGCACAAAAATTGTCACCTGATGCCTCGCTTTAATAATGCAACATTTGATAAAATAATTCTTAAACGCTGCAGCCAATGGTCATGTTTAATTGTAACGTTGATATAAGTGGAAATGTTTTGTATTCACATAAACTTGTGAACCCTTATTTGACAAGACTAATTGGTCCAAGACTGGTCATACATAGCTCATTTGTTTACACTTGCAGTACGGGAAAGAGCCTTGCGCGTGCATGGCTAATTAAGCTAGCAGAACAGGCACGCACATGTCCAAAAATTTATGTTATTATCTTATGAAAAACGTCGTTTTATTTCATCAAATACGAGGAAGAATGGGCCATATAATGGCCATTCTTAAAACATGAGCGACAAGTAAATTCAAATTAGGGGAAAAGTACATGTAAATAACAGACTTAATTTTACATTGACTAGTTTATGTAGAGGGAGAACAAAGAATGATGTCATCATGATGTGTCGTGATTTTATAAGAAATAAAACAGCAATATCACGACACGAGAACACAGACACAAAACTTATTCGGTCTAATTCGTCCCACGAAAAGACCATTCTAGTTCATATTGAAGTAAAAAAAATACGTCTTTATACAGTTAAAACATTCGTCCAAACGTCATGTTCCACGTTCGTTATCATTGCAAACGACGTATGCGTATATGAACGAGTCATAGAGGAAGAATATTTTTCAAAAGCTTTTTAATTATATTAGCTCATGAGGCGACTCGGTGTAAAATGAAGCATGGTTAATGGTGTTTACCCGTTAATGTAAAGGAAAATCGACAAAATATCTTGTCCACCGGAAAGTGGAATAGACAGTAGGATCATTAGTTATGTTACCAAACGGACACTGTATCTCTTTATTCCCACCTTTAAATATTCTGCACCCCTACAGACCGGGGATTGAGAAAAGAATACACCTGCTTTTACCCACTGCATAATCGTGGGAGCCCCCTGCATAATTGGGGGATTTGCATTTGTGCCCTCTATTTGGGGACAAAAAACGACCAAAATAAATCTGCTGCTCCCATATTGCAGTACTTTATTTTTATAAATATATCTCTACTTTTAACTACCTTTTATTTCTAGCGCCTTGCTTGGTAATACCTCACTTTTAACTTCAATGTTGAACATTCACCTAGGTGAGGAAGGCAATGGATTCTGTCCCAAGGCCGGGACATACCAAAGTCCTTAAAATGGTAGTTTTTATTCCCTGCTTAACGTTCAGCATTTAGGGTAATAGCAACAACTGGTGTACCCGTTGTCAGTATAATGTGACCGGGCGGAGTGCTGTGCTGGGTGCCTTCGACATGGTATTTCAGTGAGATGGCACTATAAACCCGGCATCCTATCCACGCTATCGCAAAGAGGCAATTACATACATGCATATTTAACACACATTAAACCAAATCAACTAAAACTGTACTTATGTATTTGGTTATAAGTAACGGTCAGAGTATGAGCTAGTAGATGTCCCTTTTCCCAGAGTATCACATAAAGCAGTAACAATCTGTGTCGGTAAATATCAATGGATTTCCTTTATAGAATTGGTCACGACTTTACAATCACCTCTCTTTACCCATTTGGCCAACTTTGTTGTATGAGATGTGATGAGAATATGCCGTGAGTTCGTCTTTTATCACCTGATCTGTACTCAGACGTGCAGACGACACCCGATACTGAAATTGATGGCAGAAATAATCTAGAAATATATTTCATTCAATTCTCCACCATCGTTTCTTCTACAAATGGAGTTCCTAGACGCTAAATTGAATCTTGTCTTCGTCTGTGTATTCTTCCTTGCTAAATTGTTTCCTGTGAAAAACGCCACTTTCCACGACACGGTTGTCTATTTCCGGAATCATACTAATTTCCGGTCCGGGACCTAACACGCACGCTAACAGTTACAAACCAGAAAGGCAAACAACTACAAATTATAGCCTATTGGTTTTTCAGGTCCATGTCAGTATACTAATTGTTTAATGGAAAATTCATTTAACTACCTTCTACCTTTTCGGTAGATTCGGAAAGCCATTATTATGGGCGATGTGTTTCTGACGTGGCTGAATAGACCGCCGGGCAGCCATTATCGTCGGAACTGCGCTCTCGAGTTAAACACCAGCATTTCTGTCTAGCGGATAAACTACATTTCTCAAATTCCACTTCCTGTTCAAAGGAACAACACTTTGGACGATACTAAGACTGTCAGTTGCCTGAGAGATACAGATTGAATACAGGACCGAGACAATTATGGGATCATGGACAGAGGAAATGGGAATCTTTTTATTATAAAACCAGATATCTGAACTCCATTTGGATTACATTGATGATTTTCCCCTAAAATAATTGACAATGTTTTGTAATACTAATTTGTTGTTGTATGGTGTTTAGATAGAGTGCATTTTTTGCATTATCTTGTCATTGAAATGTCGTGAAAAATCGGCATTTTATAATAACACACTTCTAAAGGGAATGCAAAATTTGAATCCTTTTAGGCCCTTTATACCAGGAAAAAATGTTTATGTACAGATTTCTATTTTATACCAATTGAAACTGATGACAATTTTTCTTTTATTGATAGATGCATGGATTTCGAAAATTTACTGGCGTAAACATGCGCGAGAGTTGTGAGTTATGTAGCTTCATTAGATATTATGCATATTAGCGATAGGAAAATTGCATCATTAGCTTTCGCTTTAATATTGATTTATGCTTTTAGTTTGATTTAGGCTTTCTTCAATTCTCCCTCGTATTTTTATATCAACTTCGAGTTCAGATTTTGTCCTCGTGTATAAACAGTGTGATTTTCACGGCTAATCTACTTTTGAAATAAAGAAGCGTAAATAATTTTAAAGCTTATTCGATTCGCGTCCCGTTCAATTTTATTATAATACATTTTGTTACATGTAGTCAGAACAGCGTAGTTGGTTTACACATCAAATTATCTAATTACACGTTGGATTATCACCAATATTTTTTAACAATGGTTCCCTTGCGTCCTGGTGATTATTTTGTTCGATACTCTTATCGGCATGGATTTTCGAAATGCAAATCAATTAATGTAAAGTAAATATAAAAAGGTAGTCGTGCTTGCTCTTAGAAAACGTTCCTTCTTGTACTTTTAAAGTTATATAGGGACAAAAATATCACCAACTGTCGATTTTTTTTCGTTTTAATTATCAATTTAATCCGTGATATTTTTTTTTATCTGTGTGCCACATTTTCTAAAGCATGATGTCATAAAAAGCAGTCTGTTTGATATGCTTGCATTATGTATTAAATGACAAAAAACTACTTATCAATTGTAACTCTAAAATATGACACAATCCTACTCAAGCATTGAATTAAAAACATTATACTGAATATTTTGTAATTGAATTTTAAAATGAAATAATATAAAAGCCAACTGTTAAATACACCAAATGTGAGAACGCCAATGTAATTGTGAAATGCAATATGCCGATTTTTTCTTTTGTCGCTGATAGCATTCCGAGATCGCGATTGGGCGGATCTACTTGCTTCTAGGTCCTTGAGAATCTTGAATCCCGCTGAGCCTCGATCTGGAGTGGCACTTGATAGATGGCTACGTAACCCAACTGATTGTGTTGCTAATCTTCTTTCATATCAAAGACGTTTTGCAAGAAAGTCAATAAGAAACTGGTCTAGCAAACAAGATAAAAACCTTCAACACTTTCTGTAATATTTGACAAACAAAGAGGCCACATCTATGTCGTTTTTCCTTCAAAAGCACAAAGTCGACAGCGACATTGTGCATTTTTGTAAAGTAGTTTTGCCTGTTGACATAGTGCTGAGTCCACGGGTAGGAGAGTCGTCCGAACGCTGACACTCGTGTCCTCAAGTATCCTGTGTGCCGAACAGTGTAAATGACAACGACAAAGTTAACCCCTAACAAACAAAACTCAACGGGGAAAAAATCAATTTAGCCATAGTACATTACGGCGTTATCCCCCGCATGGTGCGCAAAGTTTGGTCCAAAACTTCGATCTTTTTGAAAAAACCAAGAGTCGAGATTTTTTTCAAGAAGACAGTGTAAATAGCGGCGTTTAAGGGTGTTTCAAGTTTATTAAAAGTGTGTTAGTTGTCTGGAATCTTCACTTTCCCACGACAAGAGATATTGTATGTAAATAAGAAATACATACACTTGATTCTATAGCCTTGTGTGACCGAGAGTGTATTACCAGAACAAAATGTCTTTCATCTAGTTTGCATATTGATCATTGTAACCAATATTTAGGACGATTCGATACATGTTCGTGGAAACCTTTTCTTTTCGATTTCTATGATCCATGACTCATGTGTATAAATAAAATAAGTGAATTGTAAGAAGTTACAACATAACATCAAAGACGATTGATATACACATCAAATGTTCATTATATACATACGGGCTTATTTAATTAACCTCCCCGAGATAATCGTAGCAGGTGCCCGAGGCTGAGCTTTCTCGTTTTGTAGTAATTGTTAGGGTTAGGGTTATGGAAATGTTTTCGTTTAAAAACGAACATACTACTTTGAAATTATACACAATATCGTATTTTATAGATGGTGATCTTTATGTCATTTATTATATGTTATTGATAATTATACAATCCTATAAAATAAACACCATAAAACCATCGAATTTCGAATGTTCAATATCCAATTCTGATCATTTAGAAACAAACTCATCGTATAAGTTAAGCAAGAATGTATATCCCAACTTACTGTTCGTTTCACAATGCTATGACGTTGTATAAAAAGGAATTTCTTTTTACACATTATATGAGCTTATCATAATTATGATTGATATATAGTATAGCAAACTTTGTGTTTTTAATTTCAATTAAAAGAGACCATCTCGAAATCAGTACTTCTTTTGAAATAATGATATGATTAAATACTACAGGAAAGCGGTTCGCTCTAACAACTGAAATCTGTATATCGAATATCATCATTAATGGATTGATTGATCGGTCAAAAGAGAAACAGACAGACAGACAGACAGAGAGACAGACAGAGAGACAGACACAGAGACAGAAAGATAGACAAAGAGAGACACAGACAGGCAGACAGACAGACAGTCGGGAAAAGGGATGGGAGACCAGGCAGAAAAATCAGAAGATTTCAAGAAATATATTATTCCACAAAGTAGTTTGCAAGTATGAAATACAGACTTTTAGTTTAGAGACAGACAGACAGAGAGACAGACACAGAGAGACATAGACAGACAGGGAGGGAGAAAGAAACAGACAGAGATATACACAGAGAGACACAGACAGGCAGACAGTTGGGGGAAAGGATGGGAGACAAGGCAGAAAAATGAGAAGATTTCAAGAAATAGATTATTAAAAAAAAGTTGTTTGCAAGTGTACAATACAGATTTTAGAAACACAATATGTCAAGACACTAATCAATAAAATTACAGATTGAGAAGCAAATGATAAGTGAATAAATGAATACAGTATGATTAAAATTTGCATATGGGTATCACATTGGCACCATAACATCAATATTCATGTCTGATTTTTGTTTATGATTGGGTACAGTTTGAAAAAACCCGAAATGGGCTCTTGTACATGAAATAATTCCTGCTGGAATCTCCAACCGTGATTTATTAGATTGTCACTGCGTTGACTACCAAATAGAGTATCTACACAAGCAAGCAAGATCTCTTTGATGATCAATTACTTAAAGAAGACAAATTTTCTGGTATTTAATAATTTACCGGTACTTAATGCTGCGATTCAACTGAACCGACTTACATTGCGAGCAGTAACCGTTAAATGATGGTTTTTGTTTCTAAAGAAACGCAAGATAGCCATCTGAGATCCGTTAGTCTCTATTAATATGCATACCGCAATCCCCTTACCGTATACAGCAATGATAACGATCCGACTTGAAAGGCGTTAAATATCTATGATACAGAGTACAGCCTGGTCTGTAAATGACTTGATGAAAGCAAGGCTTCTCAATTGGTTCACGGACGCTTTTGAAATAATTATGATAAAATCAATTAGCGAGTCCTTAGGTGCGAACTCGGTGTCGCGTGCGCGTCTTTAGTGTGTATTATTTATTGAAGAGTTGACGTGTGGCGAAGTCATGTGTAAGTATTGACGAAAATGTCCAATTTATATGCTCAAACTTTTGCAAAAATCAGATATAAAAGCTGCCGGTAGAACATTAGCCAAGACGCTGCTGGTCCTTAATTACCACAACTCATGGTTATTTCATGGTTCCAACTTTATGAGAAGGTACCGATATCCGTCATCTATGTAAATAGTTACCTTTACAGAGCTGTTAAATAGACTTTGTGTTTGTACATCAAAGTAACGACAAACGCCGACAATAACGGTTTTTTTGAAAGCTAATTTAAATATTTATATTTCATATGCGTTATTCCTGGGAGTTTTCCTTGGCTGTGATTTTATAATATTTTTTTTATTAAATGTTCAAGGAAACGTGGGACAACGAGAAAGTTGGAACATAGTTACACCACGGTTAAGGCCCCTCGTAAGGACGGCTGTAGCAGCGGTACAGACTGGCAGATCTGAGTGACGCGATTGACGTTTACCGTATGATCTGTCGCTCTGATCACACTGATTTAAGCGAGCAAGTTCGATCGAAAACGAAACATATGTTTGGACAAAAGCACTACGCATGTTGGGCGGTACAGAGTAGCCCACATAGGGATCGTAAAATTATAAATCAATAGGCAACTTAACATGTCCTTTAAGTGAAATAAATTATGTTTCTAATTTCACAATAGCTGATAAATCTGATTTGTTTTATAGGTTCTGCAATTACTTCCAGTGTCGTTACTATTTTAATTGCAGATCACGCTTTTGGCTTCAATCACTTCTTCTATTTATTCTATTTTCTATTTCTATTTTTTTATTGAATTGTATTCTTTTAATTGATATGTTTTCAACATACATCAATTTGAATGCCGGTGGTTTTTCACGAATCATAATTAACAGTTGATTAAAAGTTCAGTCTCATTTTTAACATATAAATCTGACAAGTGTAATTGTATGTGAACACAAACCGACATTAGTTAAACGTTATTTTTTATGTGGATGGAATTCATGATAATACAACAATGCGTTATTGATATGTACATGTTTTAAAAAATATGATTTTTTCTTTCTCTGGTTTGCTGTCTAGTAGATACTTATATTATACTTATATTTTTTTTTTGTATTTATCATTCTTCTTAAATTCTAGTTTTTGTTCGTTTCAACAAAAAAACGTTTGCTTATCAATAATAACTTATAATGTAAAAAAAACATTATATGCAATATATACATATATATTAAGTCACGTAAGTCATTTTCAGATAAAGGAGGGGATGCTGGATCAATATGCAGCAGGTGATTATATAAAATGAAATATCGGTGATATGTAGAGGATTACCACCTTTAACCAGGGATGATGCACATTTGTCTAGCACTCTCTAGTAAATTAGGGAAAGGTCGTGCTATTTTACAACGGTATTTAATCCCAATTTGTTCCCAACCTTTGCTTTTTAATGTGACAGTTATTTTGTAGGTTAACGACAAAAGAACCCCGACCCACGTATATTAGGTAAGTAGTTCGTTCTGTTTTTAGAGTGGTGGTAATGTTTTTGTGTTATAAAATATATGAATCATTTTGTACCGCTACAATTTGTTGACTTGGTTATCTTTTTCTTTTTATGGTAAAGGTTGCGTTCTAATGAGTCTAGCACCTGCGAAAACCTCCACTCATGTTTCAGAGCCAATTACAGATGCTTCCTGTGCTGTCTGTGGCAAAATGCACATTACTCATTTGCGCACACAGTAAGTAAGATACAAGAGTGTTGTTTTTTAAAATGGGAGTATATACATGATTTGCGTGGTCTTTAACATGACAATCAGACATCTAATGAGATTAATTTTTTTTTCGGAACGAGTTTAAAAAAAAAAATCATTATGGAAGGAAAGTAGGTTTTGTGTTTTGATTACGTTCACAAGGATTAGGTAAACGTTATAAATAGTGTACTGGTTTGAAATACATTTTCATATTTATATTTTGGTTATTGCAATAATCTTGCTTCTCAAAATACATCATCTAAATAGCAGAATCGTGATATTGGAGGGGGAAGACGGCTGTAATAAACCAAATGTAAATTTGATAAGTTACGTTAGAGGATGAAAATAACGCTAAGAATAATGAGATATTTAAAACAAAAAGGTGAATTTAGGCAAAGTAATCGTTCGTATTTCACCAGACATTGTTATGCTAGATCTATCACAGATAATGTCCTCAATAACCTCGTCGTGTACTTTCATAAATACCGTGTTGGCAAGTAACTACATCTAATGGTCGGAAGTACCAAATGTAAAAACAGAGTATGAAGACATGTATTTGTGTTGTTTATTTCAAACGAAAGCTATTGATTTTATAGTAAAATGAGATATATGGAGTTTGTACGCTAATGATTTTCTTGTAAGAGAAGAAAAATCGATGTCATATATTGAATACCAGTTATGTATACAATATACATGACTGTTTATGCTGTATAAAGGTTAAATATAATATATAAATAAATAAGGCTATATATACTGTATACAAGTTTCTGTGTACTGTATGCAGGGTTATTATAAACTGTTTACTGGGATATTATATATTATATACAGAGTTATATACACTGTATACATAGTTATATACACTGTATACATAGTTATATATACTGTACACAAGGCTATATATACTGTATACAAGGTTCTGTGTACTATAAACAGTGTTATTATAAATTGTTTACTGGGATATTATACACTGTATACATAGTTATATATACTGTACACAAAGCTATATATACTGTATATACGTTTCTGTGTATTATAAACAGTGTTATTATAAATGTTTACTTGGACATTATATACTGTATACAGAGTTATATACACTGTATACATAGTTATAAACAATGTATACACAGTTATATATACTGTACACAAGGCTATATATACTGTGTACAAGTTTCTGTGTACTGTATGCAGGGCTATTATAAACTGTTTACTGTGATATTTGATATTATATACAGAATTATATACACTATGTACATATTATAATACTGTACACTAGGTTATATAATATCATACTGTATATAGAGTCATTTTCGCGGCATTGTTATTTCTGCGGTTTTCTCATTACAATGAACCTACCAATTCAACATGACAGCAAATATTTCTAGTTAAGAAACACTTAATGCCTAACAGTCTTAGTCTTAATTGAAACACTGCGCAAGTTCTGATAATGAGCGAAATCATATATATATATATATATAATTTTACATTAATAAAAATAATACAAATATATCAATCGATGTTTTTTAATATTAACGAAAAGACAGAAACAAGCAGTCTATTTACTCATAATCTAGATACTTCACAACTGCATATACAATGAAATATCATTAATAAGACCAATATGCCAACAGATATTTTGTCGGCCCTTTAAGGAATGCTTCACAGTGTTTTATTTTGTCTGAAGTGTTGGTTATATCATTTGTATAAGAATGCAAAAATACACGATTTTACTGAAGAAACGGATGATTTTCCCCTTGAAAAAACCGGTTAATTATCGAAGATAAGATGTTATCAGTTTCTGTCAAACCGTTTGCTCATCGACGTTTTGCTTTACAAAGCCAAAAAAAAAAAACATGCCAGGATTTTAAATACACAAGAAAAAAACCAGTAAATTAAAATTATTGGACAAAAATCATGCCAGGATTTTAAATACATATTTTGAGGAAAAAGATATTTTGGTTTCTTTGGTAAAGTCTTCCGTAAAATCAAAGACAGTTAATAGGACATTAAGCAATATTTAAATGGGAAAGTATGATAAGCACGTACCAATATATTTGTTGGTGTTATTTAACAGTGTGATACAGCGCCTTTAATGTATGTGCTATGTGCATTACAGAATCCATGTATTATAATTTTGTCTTGAACAAAATAATATTGAAACATTTAAAAACATCATCTTTAGGTTGTGATAAGAACCGTTCATCCATATACACTACGGCTGGATATACAAATAACTGATGAGCCGTAAGGTTCAAGGTAATAAAGAACTGAGATAAATAAGGATGTAATTTAGATTATTCGTGTTTTGACAACATGAAAAGCAAATTACCTGAAAATTACTGGAGTACGTAAAATTGTGTATTTTCATATCATAATCCGAAACAAGGATGTCCTCATTCTAAATGCTCAATCTATAAATCTGCTTATGAATGCATCATCAGACAAAACTAGGAAGTTTACTATTTGGTATAATTCCGGGGGGCGCCATTATTTGGTTACTCATGTCGACCACTTTATACAATAACTGCTATAGGTTTCATCCTTTCTAACCCTATGTTATGCGAGAACCTGCCCTAGCTTCCATCACTCCTTATCCGGGAGATGTATTACGTAGCTCGCGGTGCATTGTGGGATCCAGGTTACTTTCTCTTGACATGCCGCTAGAAAATCATGCAATTGGCTTTACATGGTATGTGTGTGATATATTCAATCCATTTTAACCCTCTGGTGATGGTGCTATAACAACGTATTACATAATTCTCCCCGCAGAAATATTATAAGACCTTGGTTCCCTCAGCAGAAGGCAGTAATAGGTCAATATATCATTTTATGAAAATGCATAGCTGTCTTCAGTAAGTTATTTTTATTTATAAAAGGTGACCGTTTTTTTCACATAACTCCAGTTCTTTGAAGTAAGGACTGAAGTTTTTCGTCTATATTGCCGTGTTAATTCTATTGATCACGGACGTTTATTATACAAAATTCATGTTTGGTCGAAGCGGAGACATAATTCGTGGGACGCGCGAGCACTTCGGCTGAGTGAAAAGTATAATCTACGTAACATTTTGGAATCCGGAGTCAAACCCACTGCCCACACTTTAAATGTCATTAAAACAAATGTAAGACAGAAGGACGAAAGTGACTGGTTCGGCCAACTTTGGGACGATCGTGGCCTTGTAAATGGAAACAAATTGCGGACATACAGGAAATACAAGAAAGACTTAAAACCAGAACACTATGTTAAACATAATATGCCTGGACCTTACCGTTGTGCTCTAACCAAGCTCAGATGTGGTAGTGCTCCTTTAAGGATAGAGACTGGTCGAT